>CAJNSZ010002587.1:0-14749 GCA_905329745.1 Rotaria sp. Silwood2
GCAGTTCAGAAGTTGAAATTCAAGATATTCAATGCATATTTGTTCGATATTATTCGAAATTTTCTTTTACATAAGAATCTCATATTTCAGACTATAGTGGTCAAACTTTAAAAGTTTCTTTCAACTTTAATCGTACTTTCTACTATCGATTCATGAATTCTAGCAAATTTGCTTTGTATTTGAAGAATGATATTTATCGATTTATTTCAGAAAATAAAATTAAAAAATACACATTTAGTATCGAATATTATAAGAGGAAAATAAGGTACACAAGTTGCTGTTATGATCACAAGCTTTAGTCATATAAGGTAGTGAAAAAGAATTCAAGAATAACATTTTATTAATTGTTTTTTTATATAATGTTAGGCATCTAGCGCAAACGTAGATCGTGATTGTACACACAAGGCAATTTTCTATCTAATGCATTCTAAACTAAGGTTTTATAGATGAACTATGATAGCAAGATTTCTGAAAAAAAATTGAACATGGTAGTTTTCAGATCCTACCAGACAAAGCCGCATCTAGTTTTAAACAATATCATTTTCAAGAAAACAGCATTTTAAAGAAAATGAGAATCACTGCTTGTCTTACTACTATCCCCTAAAAAGTTAAAAGCATCACAAAAAACGAACTAAAGGTGTTTTAGTGAATGTTTCGATATATTCGCTGTTTTATGACTTTTTTTTATACTTCTAAATTGTCCAGGAGAGGTCGTAAAAAATGCGACGAATCTCATTCTGTTGAGAATTTTGTGTCCTTGAAAATGGCATATTAAAAACAGTTATGACCAAGTCTAATGAAACCTGAAAATTAACATATTCGATTTTTTGAAGAGCCCTGCCATTATAATTCATCTATGAAATCTAAGTATAGAATACATTAGATAGAAAACTCAATTAGCTATTTAAAGAACTATTTACATTTGAGCTAGATTCTTCACACTATAGAAAAAAGACCAAAAAACATATCTTATAGTTGAACTTTTTTCACCACCTTATAACATAAGAAAAAAAATAGAAGGCTTTGTCCTGACGAAATAAAACAAAATTTACAAGTATACCAAAAACTACGTTACAAGAATAACAGAAAAAAAAACAGGGATTACAGGACAAATAATAAATAAAATTAGTATTGTTCATTTATTCGTTCATTCATCGCATGTAATCTTTTAATATTAGATAGGTATTGTCAATAATTAACTTTTACATTTTAAAAACAAAGAAAAAAGGTATCAAATAAGCAGAGATTCTATGTAAATTTGAAGTATATATATATATATATATTATTCTCGTCGGTAACATTCGAGGATTACTGACTTATACTGGTCTCTTCGACTTCCGGCTTTCGATAGTACTGTTGTAATAAGTAAATAATGATTACTTTCAGATTTTCATCTGAAAAATAAATTAAGAAGCCGATAAATGCTGTTTACGTTACACATTACGTATAGTGCCATCGTATCTATCGTGCTGGAGGATGTGGGTGTGGGTGTAGATCTTATCTTTACTCACACTATCACAACCACCCTCCACCCACACTCGATACACCCATATCCACAGTCCGTGTCATCGCAATTCTTGCTCCATAGAATGTGAAATTTACATAGTTTCGCCTTACAATAATAGCATAAAGAGTTACCATTAAATGATCTTCAATAACAGATTTATTATGAACTAAAGAGAATATTAAAGAAATCTTGATTATTAACGTAAGGCTTTCTCTTCTTCAAAATCTTATTCTGCGCCAGTTAAATAAAAGTTGCCTGAAATTTTTAGAATATGTTGGGGCTATACTGAAGAGGCAATGGTAAAATTTTCATCTCTATACTATGATGTTTGACAAAGATATTCATGAAACAAAAATCAAAAATAGCTCATTCGGCAATTCATAGTTCTTTGTCGATTCTCATTCAGTCCATGTAATCTCGTTTGTTTAAAAGTACGTGTCAAAATGTAAGACATGATAGAACTTTTTTTTTCTTAAATTTTTATATTTTATATAGAGAAAATGAATGGCAAGTTCAATATCTAAGACAATGCTCTCAAAATGGGCATTTATTTATTGAAGTACTTGTAAACACAATAAAAACAAAACTTAATTAAAAAACAGGCTCTCAAATATGCTCTTCATCTTGACATTCTTCTTCAAAAACATTAATTGATTATACAGAACGATGATCCACATACAAGTTTGTAATGTACGTTCAAAAAACTACTGAACTGAGGAAAAACGAAAAACATTTTCGTTTTCTTTCTGCAGNGAACCAATTGAATTGCACTGTATTTCGATAATACCAGAGCATTTTGTTTGGAAAAACTGATTTGGTATCAATCAAAAATTAATTCAATAAAGAATATATACCAACCAACTACATCATCAGTATGAATTTCGAAGAAAAATCGAAAAAGCATTGCTTATCCTTGGGTACTGTTTTGATAAAAGTAGCAGAAAACTAAGTTTTTGCGGTTTTTGACTTTGACGCACAACTTTTTTTGCTCTTTAAATATTATAGATCGATAGCGCATAAAAAATTACGTACACTGACAAAATTTGACATTGTTTGGAGCCTCTTTCATGAAATGGCTGAAGTTAAAAATTGTATATAAAATAAAAATAATTAATTTTGGGCCCCCTAATGTCAAACTATAGGACAAAATCGATTTGTATAATTAATTTTTTTTTCCTTTTCTAATAAAGCATATGTTTTTATGTATATAGTGCAAATTCCTCCCAGATCTGAAGGATCAAATGAATGATGACCAGGCAAGAAGCTGAATTTTTAGTCATAAGAGTCATCTCGAAATGTTAATGCTTTTTAACTAGGAATACACTTGTGGGCTTTCTAATGCTGATATTCGTAATCAGCACACTCGAATCTATCATTGAGTATATGTTTTGTTTGAATCAACAGAAAAAAATTTTTTCGATGGGCCTGAGGGGACCACATGCCCCCAAATTTTTTTTTCAGCTATCCCAAAATCGAGCTATAAAATATGATCAGGACCTACCCCTAATTCCATTTCAATAAAAAAATACCGATTTTATTAGGGGCGAGAAAATGGCCTTATCCGCCCTCATCCTTTGTTGAATTTGTTGAGTTGTTCCTAAAAAATGAGCAGTCATCCTATTCCGCAATGTTGCACATTCCGGAATCAGTTCCGCCCACCGGAATCAGTTCCAACTAATTCCGGAATTCATCCAACTAATTCCGGAACTCCTCCAACTAGTTCCGGAATTGTGTCCGAGACGGAATTGGTAGGAATTCCCGGGAATTCCGCCTAATTCCTACCGATTCCGTGTGCAATGCAATTCCGGAATTCCGTAACGGAATTCGGTCGTCTTTAGAAGGGTATAACTATGCAACACAAGACAACAAGTGAGGGTGAGGGGAAAGGGTGTGATTCCATCACGGAATTCCGGAATTGAGTCCGAGACGGAATCGGTAGGAATTCCTAGGAATTCCAGGGAATTCCGTCTAATTCCCACCGATTCCGTATTTCACGGAATTCCGGAATTGGTAGGAATTCCGGGGAATTCCTGTCCATTCCGTGTGCGATGCAAGTCCGGAATTCCGTACCGGAATTCGATCGTGTTTCAAAGGATATAACCTTGCAACACAAGGCAACAAGTGAGGGTGAGGAGAGAAAGTGTGATTCCGTCAGGGAATTCCGGAATCGATAGGAATTAGGTTCTAGGAATTCCGGAATTGGTGGGAATTAGGTTGTTAGGATTCCGGAATTATACGAAAGGGTCATTATAGGAATTCCGGAATTGAGGGAACTGATTCCGGGGGCGGAACTGGTTCCCGCAATGTGCAACATTGCGGAATAGGATGTATTCTCCCAAATTCTTGATTTTTGTCGTGCTAGGTATCGGGATGAAATCGTGGCCTTCTGCAAGAATCTATGCTAATGTAATTTGACCGGTGGTACAACTCTTTTTCTCCGTCAATATTGACATTGTCTCGACTAACTGCAGATTCTTGGGAAAATTTTCTTTTGAAAAGCGTAGACAACGCTTACGAAAATCACCCTCTTCTAAATCATCTGGACTTTTTATTTCACCAGTAAGTATACCACGACCTAATCATGAATAGCAGAAGATTTTTATGTCAAGGTCACGGCATGTTTTCAGCACAACAATATTCTCATGTTCGATTTCCAAACTGAAGGATGAATATTCGATTTGTACGACCGACAGTGGATGAACAGCATGAGCGCGTCGTATGATGTTAAAAATAGTTGCAATTCTGAGTACTATTCACTATTCATCTATTAATCCTCCATCATTACTCATCTTCATTTTCTTTCTTGCTTTCTTTTTTTCTTTTATTCTTCCTTTATTTTGGATAATTTGCAATAAAATATGGATCAATTGCTATTTGATGAGAACCAATTAGATTCTTCCATTGTTTCAACCAAGAGTTTCATTTTCGGCTAATTATTATTATCTTTTGCATTATGTTGAATTTATCTTTGTGAATTCAATTGGATTTATTTTCAGTCTCGTTGTTAGCATAAAAAAATATTCTACTCTATTTTGCAGTGACGACAAAAGCTGCAAAGCATTTATGAAAAATATCTGTTTCCTTTGTGTCGAATTAATTGATTAGTTAATTTTTATGAGAGTCAAATGCAACATTGCCATGTCTTCCATATAATATCAAGAGTTTTGGAGAACAGAACGACATCGTTCTCTCACATCGTACATCAAGAACATTATTTGGGTCGGGTAAAAAGCACATTTTCTCTTTGCGTCTTCTACGTTCTTGTTATTGGGTTCGTCTTTTTTTTTCTTCTCTTCTATCTCGCGTTGAATATATAGAGCAGAAATTACGCTCTCGTCTCATTTTTTCTTTTTTGCTTTTTACAAAACTCGGCGTGTGCTTGTCAACATGGATGATGTAGAGAATTGTAACAATGCTGAAGAAATATCATCGAATATAATCGATGTTGTGATTGTTGGCGCTGGTTTTGCTGGACTCTACATGTTATATCGTTTACATGAGAGCGGTTTTTCTGCAAAAATTATCGAAATTGCCGATGGCATTGGTGGTGTATGGTATTGGAATTGTTATCCAGGGGCCCGTTGTGACATTGATGCAATGCAATACTCTTATTCGTTCTCTGAAGAATTACAACAAGAATGGAAATGGTCAGAAATACTTCCTACTCAACCAGAAATATTACGTTACCTGAACTATGTGGCGGATAAATTTGACTTACGCAAAAATATTGAGCTCGGAACTCAGGTGAACGCTGCCATTTTCGACGAGACGCACTCTCGATGGGAGATAGAGACAAGTCGAGCCCATATGTTTCATTACGATCAAACTGCGACTCAATTACGGCGTAACTGCGATCGCACTGTGACCCGTAATTGCGAAGAATTCCGACGCAGCTACGCGTAACTGCAAATTTTTTGTCGTAACTGCGCGCAACTGCGATATTTTTTTCGCAGTTACGCGCAGTTACGATCAAAATTTCGCAGTTACGCGCAATTGCGACGCAGAATTGGCTCTACGCGTAACTGCGACGCAGTCGTCAAAAAAGTGGCGACATGGGAGGTGATCGAATATTGGCTAAATTTTGCGTAATGGCTACGGGTTGTCTCTCGGTTCCTCAAATTCCTCGCATCAAAGGACTCGAGACTTTCAAAGGAAATCATTATCATACGGGTCGATGGCCACAGACAGGAGTCAACTTTGTGGTCGTCGAGTTGCCGTTTTTGGTACTGGTTCATCAGGCGTTCAAGTGATTCCGGTTATCGCTCAGCAAGCCAAGCATCTTTTTGTATTTCAAAGAACGGCAACTTTTACCGTTCCAGCACAAAACAAACCACTCGAACCAGTATATGAGCAATGGTGGAAATCGAATTATGCTGAACATCGAAAACAGATGCTCGAAACGATTATCGGCTGTTTGGCTCCAGACACAAGAAATTGTTCAGCAATGTCAGTGACATCCGACGAACGATTGCAAGAATATGAAAAACAGTGGCAAAAAGGAAGACTCAATTTTCTAGGCGCATTTAACGATCTAGTTCTCAATCAAGAAGCTAATGATACGGCAGCTGAATTTCTACGCATAAAAATTCGTGAAATTGTTAAAGATCCAGCTGTTGTCGAAAAATTACTTCCATATGGTTTTCCACTCGGTGCGAAACGTCTTTGCCTCGATACCGATTATTTCGACACATTCAATCATGACAATGTAACACTGGTCGATCTTCGACAAGAATCGATCAATGAAATAACACCGACTGGAATTCGAATTGGTGATAGAAAATATGAATTAGATGACATTGTGTTTGCCACAGGATTTGATGCATTCATAGGCGCTTTATTCAAAATTGATATTAGAGGTCGAGCAGGTAAAACTCTTCGAGAAAAATGGGTTGGTGGACCATCTACATATCTTGGTCTCATGACGTCCGATTTTCCAAATCTATTTATAATGACCGGTCTTGGTAATCCAACAGTATTTGCCAATGCAGCTCTTTGTATTGAACAAAATGTTGATTGGATAGTCAATTGTCTTGTCTATCTTCGCACAAATCATCACGAAACGATAGAACCGAACGCAGAAGCAGAGAACGACTGGGGTAAATATATAAATGCAGTGGCTAATTTTACTCTCTTTTCCAAGGCTGACTCTTGGTTCAATGGAGCGAATATTGAAGGCAAGCCGAAGGTTTTTATGGCATGTGCATGTGGTGTTAGTAATTATCGAAAGAAGTGTCAAGACATTGTAGTGAATGGCTACCAAGGTTTCATTTTAGCGGAGCACTAAATGAAGTACATCGCTCTTAAATGGACCCAATTGACTACGAAAAACTTGGATTAACTAGCTGTATACTACTACTAACTTTATTTTTAATAAATTGTCATGACTATCTGAATACATGAAAAATGAAATATTGAAGACTTGCAAGATGTTACATTTATGTCGTCTCATGTGGTAGCTGGACTACACAGTAAAATACAGGGGTGATCTGTATTCTCTGATTTCATTTTTCTCCTATCGATCAAGAAACAATACAGACTAGATCAGTAATAAATCGTATTGGTATTTTTTGTCTAGAACGCAAATAATCAAAGCTAATTGAACTGATGGTGTAGGTTTATTCTATTCTATGTGGGATTGAAATATAAAACACGATTGAGTCACTTTCTTTGGAAAAATCGATTCCGATCCTCTTGTACGGGATCGAAATAATCCTCCAAAACACAATTTGGTCTTCATTTCCATGCGTGATTTCAACTGAGAACTCAGGAATGCAGATATGATATGGGACCTCATTGAGATGCATGCAGATTTTGTATTATGTATATTTTGTTAGTTGCAATAGTTTTGAGTCATACAATACACACTGACAAAGTAAGATACCAGGTGATGACTAACTTGTGCAATCAGAGTTACACTTCTTATCTGTTCTTTGGAGTGCTTACAAGCATAATGATAAAGCCGAATTTATTCATGAATATACTGAAAAAAAGTGCGAGTATACTACGCAGTCTTTATCAATACTATGTATATGATGCATAAAATCTTTACATTGATATTAATTTTAATTCTGACAGAGAACAATGCTCGAACAAAATCGGTGGTCATGGCAATGAACACTAGTGAGTATGCTCTTGAACATCGTTGTATTTGGTCAACATGTAATGTGACTGGTTATCCATCTACATTTCTCGACTATAAATTGGATTGCTGCACTTTACCAGTGCCACTGAATTATGCTCGACCGGATCGACTCATTACCATTTCTATGTCTCGTCTAAGTCCTCTTCGATCAACATCAGACAATAATACTTTATTCATTCTAATGGGTGGGCCAGGTGGATCAGGTTGGAGCCTGGTGGAAAATGTTGCATTACTTATTCCAGCTCAATTTGGGATTACTCTAATATTACCCGATCATCGAGGTACAGGACTGTCAACAGTGTTAGGCTGTGATGATAATCATTTACAAACAATCACCACAGACTGTATTACTTATTTGACATCGAAATGGACAATCGAAGGATTAAATCAATTTACGATCACAGCAGCTGCACACGATTTATCAGTACAAATGCAAGTTTATCAAGCTGATCATCCTGGACGTATTTCAATTTACAGTGTCTCATATGGTACCTTATGGTTAGATCGTTTTCTACAGATTTATCCTACACTAATTCAATCGGCAATTATGGACGGTGTGATCAATCCTATTTTGATATCTATTAGTCGATATGATTTGTTCGCATCACAGGTTGGATTACAATTCCTAACCTATTGTCAACTACAGCCTGAATGTCACAGTTATTTTCCAGTCGATCAGCCACCTTATGTCATGCTCTATCGCATTTTAGCCGAATTGGATACAAATAAGCAACAATGTATCAACAAGTATTTCAATGAAGATAAACCAAAGTCCGATTGGCTACGCAATTTATTTTTCAATATGATTCAATCAGGAGATACTTATATGGATCGTACTGTAATTCCAGCCGTAATATTTCGTTTAAACCGTTGTAATGTAGACGATGTCAATGTGTTAAATTTCTTCTTTCGTTCAAGTTTCAGTAAGATTAATCAAATGCAAACGAAACAGAATGATCCTGGATTTCTATTTTCTAATGTTCTCAATTACAATATTGTCCTATCGGAGATGTGGTTAGCACTAAATGAATCTGAAGTCGACAAAGAAACCATTATTGCTTGGTATAAATCGACTCTCATGGCGCCAAACAATGCCGAACAGTTGATTTCATTACGTGCTCAATGGCCAAAATATCCATTAGATCAATATTATTCGAAGGTAGCCTCGTATACACCATTGTTAATGATTTCAGGTCAATTGGATCCATCGACAATGTTCGATCAAGCTTCTCAACTTGCATCGATTACATCGAAAACACGAACATTCTATGCAATTCCACTAGCTGGACACATCACTGTGAATATTGCTCAAGTTGGTTATTATTGTCCATTGCATTTAGTATGTGCGTGGGCGTTTCCAACTATTTTTCCATCGGAATGGAATGATCCACAATGTATACGCTATCTGCCAGCAACTCTTGATTTCGTCGGTGCTACCACATTAGGACAAAAATATTCAATGAAACTCTTGAATGTCAGTCGGCCATTTGGAAATTATAGCTATGATCCAATTCCGAGTTCGAGCTATCGTCTGAAAGAAAACATTTCTTACTTTTCTCTCATATGCCTATTCTTATATTTTCTATTTGGTACCTTTTTAGCACAATAATTTCCTAGAATACACCTCATGATACTTCATCTCTTCTGATAATTATTCACTTTGATCAGTCATATTGCCTAGTATATCCGTGATTGGAGCTTGATCACCTCTTTTTTATTGGTTAATACTCTATGGAGGATGTGGGGTGTGGATGAAGAATGAAATAAACCCATACCTACACCTTAGTTTGAAATACATCGAAATGGGTGATCTTGAATGAGCAATGAATTGTATACTGTTGAATACATTATTTCAGTGTCAGTCGCATCCACATTTCCGAAGATCTTCAGCATAATACTCGGAAGAATTATATGCATTGTTCCGTTTGTTTTCCTCTTCGATACACAAGAATCTTCTTTTTTCTCTAAGTGAAAGCGGCGATATACGTTGCAAACATTAACACATAATTGAATGATTCAATGCTGTTGCTCCCATGTAACATCTGAGTCTAGAAGAAGTCAGTCATGCGAATTTCTCTTTATATCCAATGAAAAAAATCATGATGAAACGAAACAAAGAGAAGCAAGAACATTGATACTTTAGTAGCATTGTTTAATACAGTCTTGTGCTTCACATCTGATAAATAATGAGTTTGGATTGCCGCGATGTAAATAACATCGCTTACTACAAATCCATCGGAATGTGGGTGTGATGTGAAGAGACAAGATCCATACACACAGAGGCCCCACATCCCACACCCATCTTTTTCTATTCACTTCATTAGACAATTCATATTTCCGAGAGTATGATGATGACATCGATATGTTTTGTGAGATTTATTGTTAGAATCTTTCTACTTGAACAAAACACAATTATAGAAATTGAAGCGTAAACTCATTCAATGAAGGAAACTCACCTGAATGATAATGTTTGGAAAAAAAAATCAACGATGTGTCATTCGCTGCTTCAAGAATATAAAGAGAAATATTGTTCTTTTCTTCCTTTATGACAAAACAAAATTTGCTCATGGCAAGAATACAATTAGTCATAAAATGAAATCGACGACACTAGTCATTTTCAAAACTTTTGATATAGTCATTTCGTACAAAGAACAGACCGATTCAGTCTATAGTAAATTTGTTCAGTTCAATCGTGTTACTTTTTCTTTGATCATCCTTATGAATCAAATAGTAATGAAAAATTTTCAACAACTTGTGCAATATTTGCCTTTGATGTAGCTGAGAAAGAATAAAAAACACGATAAAACATTTCAAGAACTCAATAGAGATCAAGCGGACCACGATAAATAACCGATGAATCATTTTAAATTGTCTATTCATGTGGAAGTATGACATATTTTTGATACGATTTCGATTCCAATCGAATACCAACTTAGCGATGAGATGTGTGAGTATGTACAACTGATAAAAATATATGCCGGCATACATCTTTACAATCTAATGTTATCATTTTATTACTGACGCAATTCTGTGAATTTTTTTTTATCAATCCTACTCTTTTGAAGATTAGTCATTTCTGACTCTCAACATGTTTTTCTTTCCAACAAACATGATTGTAAAATCACGAGTATAAATATGACGAATGTATCTCTTCCTTCGTAATTTATTTCAGCAGAAACGATGAAAACAGCGTCTAACAAATGTGCACTATCTCTCATTATATTACCGGCCGAGATTCTCCATTATATTTTCGATTATCTTGATGCCAAGACCATTTTTTTCTTATTGCCCAAAGTATGTACAAGACTTTCAGCAATTTCCAATAGTTACAATCGATATAAATTGTTATTCAGCGCCGAGTCTGAACCAAAAGTTCAAATTCTATGTCGTCTCATTCGACCTGAAACTGTTGTTCGACTTTCTCTTTCGAATCTCATCAAAGAAAATACCATCCAATTGTTTTTATCACTTGTCGATATATACCAATTTACTCGGCTTCGTTCGTTGACTCTTTCGAATGTCTCTGACGATGATCTCGATTCAATATTACATTCGAACATCACCAATTCTCTCACATCATTATCAATTGACTCATCAGTACTCGACAACAGTGATACATTAGCTCTCATATCATCCATTATCGCACAAAAAGGTCTTCATGAACTAAATTTATCGATTGATGCTTATGGAATAGATCAGATTTCGTGGCCTAAACAGTGTTGTACATTACGAAAACTGGCGATAAAGAGTTGTACCAGCGAACAGATCTATCTTATTCTTCGACAATTACCTAATCTTCGTCACCTGAAACTTGATCATTTGGATTGGTTCGAAAATGAGAGAAGTATTATTTGTGAACCATTTGAACAATTGATCTCACTGACCATTGGTCAAACGAAAATGCCATTGAGTGAACTGGGGTACTTAATTTCTCTAACACCATCACTGGTTGATCTGTACCTAATAGAATTGAATGTTTCAGTCAATGCGTACTACATTACTCAATGGGAGAAATTGATCTCAACACAATTAACTCGACTTGAAAAATTTGAATTTCGAATCATCTGCGATCAATATGACTCCGCTAATATTGAATCAATTATTGCTCCTTTTCGAACACCATTTTGGCTTGAACAAAAACGATGGTATGTTACTTGCATATACATGCACAATGGTCAAAGTTCGGCAATCATACTGCGCTTGCCATCAATTTCTCAAGATTGTTACCCATACTCATATTGGCACACGGTTATTTATTGCTCTACTTCGACTAAAACAAACGACGAGACAGTAAAAAACAGACCTGCATGGAGTACTCGTTTACATGTGGCATCAATGATGTATATTAACTCTCTAAGACAAGTATGTAGCATTGAGAACCCAATATTTTTGTTTTGAAAAACAAAACTGTCGTCTTTCTATAACGAAGTTAAAAAAGGGGTCACGTTGATATATTTTCTCACCGGTTATTAATTGCAAAACTATAACTTATTAGAAAATGAAAGAAATGTGAGTATTTTTCGAACAACATTCTATAGGAATAAGATAGACAATTGCGATTTTCATCGTTAGCGAAATTCACGAATTATAGGCATCTTGCTTTGAGTTTCTATCTAATTCTTCAAGAAAAATAAGCAAAACAATTGACTTTCTTGCTATATTTTCCTAAAAATTCATCTTATCGACTTGCCTGAAATTTCAATTAGCTTTTCAAGACATTTGAAACGAAGTCTTTGACTAAAATGAGACTAAATCTACCCGATGTAGTTCAATACATCTTTGTTGTTGTTTTTTTCTATCGATGAAAGTTACAATTCTCTATCTTGTTCCTATCAAAGTTTATTCGAAAAATATCCATCCTTATTCTATTTTGAAATGAGCACTAGTCAGAGAATCTCTCAAGATCTTTAATCGTTACTGAACACAAAACTCCACACTGATATATTATCGGAAGTAAAACACTTCAAAATTTTCACAATTATCAATTTATAGAAAGATGAATTTCAAAAGAAAAGTTTTTTGACTAAGATGAAAGAATCGCTGTAAATTCATTTCGAAACAGAATAAATTGTATTTCTATTGTCATTTTCAGCTTGAAGCGTTCAAGGGAGATATCATCAAGTATACAAACCGACTTACACTTGACCTCGATCGGATGTGCTCTGGTCACTCACTTCTACAACTTTCTAATTTGATTGACTTCACTCATATCAAGGAAATCTGGTTTGTCATAAGTTCTGATTACAAGTTGAGTTCGATGGTAGTGAATAGTTTTCTCACAAAGACATGGAATGTTCACTCTGTTGGAGTATCGCTTTTGGCCAATACGAAAACAACTGTGGAAGATATTTGTTGCATGTTAACTCATCGAATCAAACATCTAAAAGTGAGAACATATAATCTTGAGTACATTAAAGGTATTCTGGACCAACTCCGATGGTTACCATGCTTCACATTTATTCGTCCTATTGGTTCGTCTAATTTATGGTCAGAGGTTATTGCATGGCTCAAAAGCACAAGGAAAGATTTTATATTTGAAGAAAATTATGATTCTCTCTGGATACAATTCAATAGAAAGAGTACTCGTTGATAATCAATAAGATTGCTGTGTCATTGAATCGGAAAAGAAGTAAAATCAAATAGTCATTAATTATATCGTCACAACATTCGTATATGCATTCGACAACTGTTCTCAGACAAACAAAACTTTCATCTATTTCGTATGAATAGAAAAGATGTATAACAAAGAAATTTAGAATATTCTGATGACATTTACTAGACTATAGACGTACTTATGTTACTCGATCATTCTATTTTATCAAATATAATCAAGACACTTTTACATAATGAAAACCAATGTTTTACGCTGTACACACTAACAATCAAGAAAAATGTCAATATTGTCAGATACCGTACTTTTGGATAATATATTTTACAGAAATGAATGCCATTTCTATTATTTTTTATGTTTTTCTTATAAAAAAATCTAGAAAATTTTTCTTTTTCATTGGAAAATGTCATTCGATAATTATGTCATAGAATAGTATCATTATTCAAGAGACAAAATTAGAATGCTTCGATCGATCCTCTATGGATGATGTTGTTCGTTGACACGATTGAAATTTCGTTAGCATATTGAACCAAATTCAAAATGAACATAGATTTAGACATGATGTGAAAATAAATGAGTTGAAACACGTGTACAACAGATAGAAAACACGATAAAAGTTCATCGTAGTAAGATATACGGAATCAACTGAGTAGTATTTCTTTGAATAATGATCCTGAGTTCCTCTATCTACAAACACTATTGAATAGAATGTAATACAGTCTAAATTTTTTTGACATCGATACATGAAGAAATACCATATCGAAGAATGCGTTTTACTTGATTATAGTCATACCGATAAATATCAATGAAGAATTGAATGCCATTGTATCATCAACAACGATTCAGGTACATTGGATTCATCCAACTTTTCATTTTAATCATCTATTGAGTGATATGTGGGAATGATCAACGCAGACTTTGTTGGTGAAGAAACATACCGTATGCTGTATTTCTGACTGCTATCAGTCGTCCAAGTTACAGTTCAACAATGGTGAGCTAGACAATTAAGATTCGTACATTTATAATGAAGTTCTAGATAAGAACGACATTGTAACTCTGGATTATTCAATTGAACACAGTGTTGTAAGCAATTAAAATGATATGGATATAACTTAGCATCATATTTTCTCTAATGAAGTTTGTGTTGCTCTAACAGAACAATCTCTTTTGCTTACAGAGATGCCACTCAATCCAAAACCATATAAAGAAAAAAATCATATAGATTCTCTTTTCGAGCGATTTAACACAGTACGTGTCTCATTTGAATTTTATTCCATCATCATTTGACTTCTCTTTCATAGCCGTGTACAACATAATCATTCAAACAGTTCTTTTACTTTATGTCAGTAGTTAAATAACCAGTGTTCTGTTCGATAGTGATGATGGACATAAGTACAAGTCTTCTCTTTGCTCATACTGATCGATATCCATCGGGGCAAAGGATCGAACGATGGTATTTTCTCGAACATTGTCTCAATAATAATACTTA
>CAJNSZ010002588.1:0-14747 GCA_905329745.1 Rotaria sp. Silwood2
AAAAGACTATATGTCACAGTCAAAACCAAGACCAAAACCAAAGCCAGAACTTTTGGTTTTGGTATTGGTTTTGACTGTGACATATAGTCTTTTCCGAAGCATCTTGAGACATAGACCAAAACCATCAAAACCAAAACCATATCAAAACCAAAACCTCAAAACCAAAACTAATCTCAAAATCAAAACCGTGTCAAAACCAAAACTCAAAACCAAAACTTCAAAACTAGTTTTGGTTTTGGTGGATGCCTATTCGGGACACATTGGTTATATTTATGAAGCTTCAAAGAATTTTACTTTAGCTATCGAATTGTTTCGTCATCAGTTGGACTGGAGTGAAGAAATCTTGCCTTTGGACCATTCTTTGCTAATTTTTTATCTTGAGTCTGTCTTACATGTTTATACAAAGATTAATCAAACATCAAACATTAGCGCGCTATTCGATGAATATTTACAGAAGGTCAACAAAACTCTTGGTGAACATTATCCACTTATTTCTTACCTCATTTTGATGCTCGCCTCTCTTTTTGAATCATCACAACTCTTGGAGGCTATTCGCCTCTATGATCAAGCTCTGCAAATCAGTCAAAGTTTGAAGCAGCCAGATCGATCTATAATGTTGAAATGTCATCAGAATCTTGCACGATTGTACAAGAAATTCGCAAATTTGAAAAAGTCCATCGATCATGCCCTTCGCGCTCTTACCTATCACCAACAAATCTCTTCCAACAAAGAAAATGGATTATTCGAAGCTGCTGAGTTGCACAACATCGGTTCGATTTACTGCGAAATAGGCTTATTAATCGATGCTCTTCAATATTTGACTAGATCTTTAACTATGTATCAATAAGCATATGCAATCGATCATCCCATTGTATAAGCGGTTCTCGCTGATATCACTCGAGCAGCTAACCAAAGCCAATTCAACTGATAGCAATATCTACGACAAAATAGCTTCGCTTGACTCTGTGAACTTCCAGCTTTTATTTTCATCTTATCCATTGTGTGAGTATCTTATTCAAACGAACCATTTCCACATATGCTTAAAATATTATCCTCTTGTTTCTTTGAGCAACAATATACTAGATTTTTTTAAACTCATAGGCACAACTAAAGATTCCTCGATCAATACCTTATCTATGTCAATTCAATAATTATAGGAAACTATTGAATGCTCAGATGAATGAAACGATTGTAGTTATTTAATAGGTGTGGTTCTTTTCGATGCCGAAGAAGTTGAGAACAAATTAATAATGTATTTGTTTTATTTGTTACATAAGTCATTGATAACAGAAAAATTCTACATTTGAGGCTAATTTTACAGGTGATATAAAAACATAATTAAACAAGAAAATATTCTTATCAAAGTTTTGTTTTACAATTCAGTACAAGTTATTAGAATACCGATTACTGAATAAAATAAGAAAATACAACCTTTCTTTTACTGAAATAAAAGTTTAAAATTGTTTTACAGTATATATGATATGAAACAAACTGTAGAAGAATTATCATTGTGATGAAGTTCATTAGTTTACTTTGTGAATGTTCATTCGAATTTCAGTGAACACGTGTATTTTGTTTTGTAGTCCAAAGAAAACATAGATTACCATTAGGAGGATTACCACATTTAAATTCTTAAAAAAGTTTTTACTCTACTTTTGAAATACAGAAGATCTTTCCTTTCGCTTTGGACAGCTTATTAATTTGGAAATATAACTGAATGACGATGTTGGACGTAAAAACTTTGAAGCAATAATATATTTTGATTCTAGGAGAGACCCGATCCAAAATGTACTCATTGATTCCCAAACCTATATAACTCATTGATGACACTGTTGAGGTGTTCTTGAATCTGCGGAGTATTGAGACTTTAACTGCATATATATTGATATTTATTCAAGTGATATATATTGAAAAGTGGGTTTACAAACAAACGGCTAAAAATCCATAAGTTGCTTTGTTCATGTCCGTTTTAAGTCAGTTTGGATCTGCAATTCAGTCTGGGATTGAAAGTCATCGAATTTCATAGGAGTTAAGTTCAGAATTATGTTATTTGAAAAGAAATTACGTATATAGCAGGCAATCACTTAGAAAGGCTTTTCAGTGCATCAAATGACATGAGCTATATAGACTGGATGACTCACTTACGAATTTGTTTGTCGCTCCTTCTAATTCTTCTTTACTTGGCCTTTTTGTCATGTTGTTTCTATTCTTTGCTCTATGAGTAAACGGAATAATATTATTTTACATCATATATGACTTATTCTTTCGTTCTTTTGTAAGAGCGAGAATCGAAGAAAGATAATGTGTCGATATCACGCGGTGTCCTTTACCATTCTTAATGTTGACGTCTCAACAATGACAATAACCTTAGTATATTCATAAATACACTTATATTTCTTCTACTGTGATTCGACGCATTATTTTCTGGTTTCTGTTCGACAGCGAATAGGTATGATGGTTTGGTTGTCAAATGTCGAAAGTGAAAATGTCGAAAACAAAAATGTCGAAAGCACAATGTCGAAAATCCAACTCCGCCTTGGTCAGAGATTTCGCCCTCACCCACACTCTTGTGCTATGTGCATGTGTATCTTACGACGATTTACTCATTCAAACTTTAAAAAATCTTGAATCTAGGATTTACAAGGGTTTTCTATTTTCGACATTTTCACTTTAGACGTTTTACTTTCGACTTTTTTGCTTTCGACATTTTGCTTTCGACATTTAACAACTTTACCGGTATGATCAGTTAATTTCTTGTATTTTGATTATAATACTCTAAAATAAATTTGTGTATTGTCTGCCATTTTCAGAAAGCATCCATATATAGTGTAAATATTTGAGAATGATTAAAAAAAAATAATTAGCTCTTGTTTTTCGACATGTGTATGTTTCTTCTCGGGGTATCTACTTATTAAAAAAAGTAGATGCCTAATTGGCGTTCGACTATAAATTTAATTCGCAAAAGCATATAAATAAATCATTTAGCTCGCGCAAAAAATAGATTTTTATCTGAATTATAATTACAATGACATTAAGGACTTTCCTGTAGAAATAGTAAAAATGGAAAAGATACCAATAAGCTTTATTAACATCACAGAAACTTGGAAGAAACCTTTTTGACATTATCCTACAGAGAAAAAGATGGATTGAATGATTGAAATCCTATGAAACTATTAAAGTAGTCAAGCAAGCTGTCAACGCAGAGATGTTAGCTCTTACATTCCACTGTCAAGATAATTTCCATTAGAAGAATATCAAAATAATAATAATACCCAAATGTTGAATCGAAACAAGTTTCTCATATACTTGCGTCGATCTCTATTTTGAATTTATGTTATAATTAAGATAAAACTTATCTATAGCTTATTTGGTTTTTCATTTATTTTCAAATCTAGAGCAGGTACTTTGGTCTTCGATTATAGTCGAACACAATTTAGACTACCCATTATTTAGAATCTGAGAAAACTGAATGGGTTCCAAACGAAGCGGTTATTAATTGTGAGTCTTATGATATTGCATTGCGAACAAACACTCGAATATACTAATTTTTTTTATTTCGAAGCTTCATATCTTTGCCTAAAATAGTTTTAAAATTTTTTGCCTATGAAGTGTCTAAAGTATTGATATGATATAGTGAATATAAAATTGATTCAGTTTGATGCTTCACAAAATGTTATCACTTTAGTCAGCTTAAACAGCTAATATGATGTTCTGTTTTCGAAATTGAAAAAGTCAATTTTCTCTTGTCTATTTCTTTAATTAGCTGATTCATACGTATATCGATTCTCTTTAGGAAAAGATGCTTTCCTGGTTTCGACAAAACAATTCGTCTATTGCTAACCAAAAGCAACGATTGTTTGGTTCAGCAGAAAATGCTCTGATGCAGGCATCGCTACAGTATCAAGGATACACGAAAGTTGGTGAAGTCTTACATCTTCGTGGACCTCATATTTCTCTTGAAAGATTGTCTGCGGCTATAGGTCTCCTTCAGCATCGTCATCCTGTTCTACGAAGCCGTCTTCAGATCAATCCTGAAAAGCCAGATAGCTTTCTACTAGAAGAAGATGATACACTTCAACTTCAGATACGAGAAATACCACGAAAGCGGACCGATCATCTGACATTCTGGCGTCAAGAATGGAGTAAGCAAGAAAAAAAAATAACCGATATTGGTCAAGGACTTGCTGAATTTTGGCTTCTACAGGTATACTAGAGTTGATACAGGTTTTTCAAACTCTGCTTTGTGCTATTGATAGCGATACTATGTAAATAGATGATATCACTATTTATTGCTCTTGTAGGATCCAGAGGATGACAACAATGACAATAGTCCACGGGAAGTAGTAGTCATATGTGAACATAGTGTCTGCGATGGATTATCCTTGAGCAATGTGGCACATGAGGTCCTCATAGCTTTAGCGGATGAAAATGGCAATATGTTTGCTAATTCATTGAGTTGGCCAATAACAATGGAAACAGCGATTCAAAGAAGTCTCTCCATAGTCGGCAAACTGCTTACATTCGGCAGATTTATCCTCGCAGCTCTACGCTTGCGCGCAAGCAATACATGGAGTATTGCAAGAATACCCATAGCCAATGTCGACTTTCCATTAACTGATATGTGCGATTACTGTCATACTGAAAGCTGCTATAGTATGCTAAACAAGGAAGAAACGCAAAAACTTGTAGAAAAATGT
The DNA here is from genome assembly GCA_905329745.1 of Rotaria sp. Silwood2. Lineage (NCBI taxonomy): Eukaryota > Metazoa > Rotifera > Eurotatoria > Philodinida > Philodinidae > Rotaria > Rotaria sp. Silwood2. The sequence continues at coordinate 4,698 of CAJNSZ010002588.1, forward strand.
CACCACGAAGGCGTAACTATAACATCTGCTGTTAGCAGTGCTATTCTATGCGCTGCTTCTATGCACGTAAAATCTGAAGACGATCGTCCATCTGCATTACGCATGTCCATTGGAGCTGATACTCGAAGACGATGTGTACCGCCCATTTCTAACCACGATCTTAGTTATCAAGTATCAGTTATTCTTCCGTTCATAATACCCACTAGAGATATACCAGCGACCTCCGAAGGCATGTGGCAACTGGCAAAAACATTCGGAGACTTTGTAAAGACATCAGTCAACGCTGGTCAAATTCTCGCTCTTGGCATGATCATGGGGAAAATCTTTCAGAAGACTTTAGGTCCTCCCAATTTTTCCGAACTTCCTACTTGTAAAATCTCTAGTTGGGGTGTTTTACCATTTTCTGAAGACTATGGAAGATGGAAACTTGCAGCAATGACTCCTTTCGTTAACATGATTAAAGGAGCTATGCCGTTCGCTACATTACAAACTGTTAATGGAATTTTGACAATTATGTACGTTGGAGCTGCTCCTCTCATTCCAATAGACATCTTGGAAAATTTGCGTGATGACACGATGCAGAAATTACATCAAATGATTGAAGACTGACATGCTGATTATTTCTTTGCTTTAACGAATATGTGTTAAATTACTATCTTGAAGTCCCAAAAATCTTATTTCAATTTTATTAAACTGAAAATTCTCATTGAACTCCGTGTATTACCTACAATCTTACTTTCTACTTTATAACAATTCATTTATTTACAGCTAAGGTCTCCTAGAATTTAAAGCTATTTTTATTTGGATAGAAACCAGTGTTCTAATTACAAATATAAGAGTGAATTTGTTTCTCCTTATCAATATGCATTGTTTTTAATGTTAGCCATGAAACTTCGATAAAGATGAATATTTCCTTACGACGCTTCGTATTCATGATGTAACTTTCCGCTGAAATATCTATCTATCTATCTTCTACAATGTGTGAACATTTTCGAGTGTTCATTTCAAAATAAAAATAAAAAGATAATTTGTTTTCAAAGCTACTGAAAAAATGAAAAGGATTCGAAGCACTTCTGAGAGTCTCGATAATCTTCTTGTAACTAATGTCTATCAACATTTTTTTTTCTATCGAAGAATGCCAAAAACCACCAATATCGTATCGAACCATCTTGCTACAAATAATGTTTTTTCTCTCGTCTATTGAAGTCAAATTTAATACGCATGCAACAACGAGATTTATTTTCAGGAAAGTTACATCATGAATACGAAGCGTCGTAAGGAAATATTCATCTTTATCGAAGTTTCATGGCTAACATTAAAAACAATGCATATTGATAAGGAGAAACAAATTCACTCTTATATTTGTAATTAGANTTACCGGTTTACACCGGTTACCGGTGAAACGGTTACCGGTTCACACCGGTTACCGGTGGAGCGGTTTCCGCTGAAGCGGTTACCGATTGCTACGATCAAACGGTGACTAATCGTCACCGTTGCATCCCTATCTATGAGCATCACATTAGCATGCACAAAAGTTTTTTTTGCAATGTTCTAAATACAAAGAAATGGACTGAACGATTGAAACTTTATGCAACTATCGAAGTAATTAAATAAACCATCAAAACAGAGATGTTGCGTCTTGAACAATAATATTTTTGTTCTCCATGTTCAGACATACTTCACAGTTAGAAATTTTATATTTCAAATGAGTTTACATGGAATTCAGTCATTGCGAAAGTTCTTCAAAGACCATCTATTCAATAACGAGAACACGTGGCTAAAACTCATGAAGGGAACTATGTACCTGATCTCAATCATCATTCTAATGAATGCAACAGAGGAAATTGAGCGTAACCCATGCGTTTTCATCCTCACTTTATAGATACACCTTCTGTTATCCTTTCAGCTCTCATATCTTCCTTTCAAGATAGTCTTCATGAAAACAATATCAAAATAATAATCGTGTTCACATGTTGAATCGAAATAAGCTTCACATATGTTTCTCGAAAGTAAAATTGAACTAATGAACAAAACTTGTGTCTTATCTACTATTTCAAAACTAATTCAATAAATGTCTGCATGACTTTCTAGTTGAGATTCATATTATAAATGGGATAAAATATATCTTTAGTTTATTTAGTATTTCTACATGATAGTTCCTATTAAATTTTTTTCAGTTTTTTTCGAATTAAAAGTAAGTACTTCAGCTGTCGATTATATTCGACCTCGACTTAAGTAATTCATGATTTGAAGTGTGAGAGAATTGAGTCAGCCCTTAACAAAGCAATTATTCATTGTGCGTCTTATGGTATTAAATTGTAAACAAAAACTCGAACATAATTTTTTTTTTATTTCAAAATATTTTTAAAATTCTTTGCCCACGAAATTTAAAAATATTCAGGTCTTATAATGAATATGTAATCGATTGAGTTTGTCTCTTCATAAAATTTTGCAACCGTAGTCAGCGAAATTCGATAACATAATTTTCTCTCATCCATTCTCTTGCGAACAGATGTTTTCCTGGTTTCGACCAAATGATTCTTCTGTTGTTAACAAAAAACAACGGTTGCTTGGTTCAGCAGAAAATGCTCTGATGCAGACGTCGCAGCAGCATCAAGGATACATGAAAGTTGGCGAAGTCTTGCACCTTCATGGGCCTCATATTTCTTTGGAAACATTTTCTGCAGCAATTGGCCTTCTGCAACGTCGTCATCCTGTTCTACGAAGCCGTCTCCAGATCAATCCTAAAAAATCAGACAGCTATCTACTAGAAGAAGATGATATGCTTCAACTTAAGATTCGAGAAATATCGCGAAAGCATACCGATCATCTGACATTCTGGCATCAAGAATGGCGTGAGCAAGAGAAAAAAACAACTGATATTGGTCAAGGACTTGCTGAATTTTGGCTTCTACAGGTACACAAGGGTTGATACCTCTTTCTCAAACTATGTTTCATATATCTGATAGCAATACTAGATACATGATATCATTATTTATTGCTGTTGTAGGATCCAGAGGATGACAACAATGACAATAGTCCACGAGAAATAGTAATCATATGTGAGCACAGTGTTTGTGATGGTTTATCCTTGAGTGCTGTGGCACACGAGCTCCTCATAGCTCTATCTGGTGAAAATGACAATATGTTTGCTAATTCATTAAGTTGGCCAATAACTATGGAGACGGCAATTCAAAGAAGTCTCTCAATAGTAAGCAAAGTGATTACACTAGGCAGATTTATCTTCGCAGCTTTATACCTACGTGCAACCAATAGATGGAATATTGCAAGAATACCAATAGCTAATGTCGACTTTCCTTTAAGTGATATGGCTGATAACTGTCATACTGAAATCTGTTATGGAACGTTGAACAAGAAGAAAACACAACAGCTGCTAGAAAAATGTCGTCACGAAGATGTAACTGTAACATCTGCTGTTAGCAGTGCCGTTCTATGCGCTGCTTCTAGGCTAGTAAAATCTGAAGAAGATTATCCATCCGTATTACACATATCCATGGGAGCCAATACTCGTAAACGATGCGTACCACCCATTTCTAATCACGATCTTAGTTATCAAGTATCAGGTATTATGTCGTTTATAATGCCTACAAGAGATATACCAACAACTTCCAGAGGCATGTGGCAACTTGCAAAAGCATTCGGAGACTATCTAAAGACGTCAATCAATGCTGGTCAAATTTTTGCTATTGGTATGATCATGGGAAAGATCTTCCAGAAGACTTTAGGCCCACCCAATTTTGCCGAACTTCCTACTTGTGCTATCTCTAGTTGGGGTGTTTTGCCATTTTCTGAAGACTATGGAAGATGGAAACTTGTGGTTATGATTCCTTTTGTCAACATGATTCGAGGAGGCATGCCATTCACTATGTTACAAACTGTCAATGGAGTCTTGACAATTACGTACGTTGGAGCCGAACCTCTCATTCCAATAAGCATTTTAGAAGATTTGCGTGATGGCACAGTGCAGAAATTACATCAGATGATTGAAGATTGATATATTGACTATCTTTCTGCTATAAAAAAAATGTGTACTAAATTACTACCTTGGCGTCCTAAAAATCTGATTCGAATTTTATTAGCTTGAGAATTACTATTGAATCATGCTCAATTTTCACCAGTTCACTTTATACTTTATAAAAATTCAATTATTCACGTCTAAGTTCTCTCAGCTAGAAAAAAAAGAGAGCATCAGATCTCATTGGGTCTCGTTTTGCGCCTTTTCTCTTTTTTTTTGAATAATTCTCGAAAAGATGTTGACAAAATATGACATGCATTTTGTTGCAAGTTCACATGCTACCACGTTCGTACTCTAATATGGCTTCTTCTAGATTAAAAAGCAAGATTTTTACCATAATCGAGTGACAGCACTATTCCGCTGATATCTAAAAAATCAATCACTATTCAAATATTTTGTATCGTATTAGAATCCAAACTATATTTTAGTTGAATTCTAGATTGGACATTGCCTATGAGAAAAATAAGGTTTGATAAGAGAACTCTTGTGGAGAAAAAATTACTTGATATGTAGAATGAACAAAAATATAACGTTAAATTCTGAGAAACAACCCTAGAGATTAGCTTGTCGATACTCTGGGACTTTTGTTCTATTATAATGAACTTTTGTATCAACCACTTTCAAGAGAAGAAAATATCAACTAGATAATAGATGACTGATGTTTGTTAATTAAATGACATACACAAGTCGATTATACGTTATTCTGCCTATTGCATTAAAAGTGGGGTGCTCACCTCTAAGAATGATGTTCTATAGTGATGAATAAGCAAGAAAAAAACGAAGAAAAGTGGCAAATATTTACATTCACATGGTTTTGAGTTTAGACGAATGAATGATATATTGAAAGTACAGTGATGAAAAAAATGTATTTTTTTTCTCCATATGAGCTGATCGCGATAGGAGAAAATATTCTATTTGAATGATGAACTCAGTTTTTTATGTTGATAACGATTGCTGATTTCTTATGATAAGAGAGTAGGTTTTTCCAAGTTAGTGTGGAATTATCAATAATGCATTCGTTCAAAAAATGCATGCAACGCAAATGATGGAAGAGAAGACAGTATGAATATCTGAATGAATCAGGTCTCAGAGAAAAACTAGTTTTTCAAATACAAAAAAGGCAAAGGTAAGTGTCGATTCAATTTTTTCTTTTTTCTAAAGAATGCATTTTCACTATTACTTCTTCCTCAGTGAAAGCAAATTGTACAAAAAGAAGGTATATCGCCGAACTCTAAAGGTTATGCATTTGGGTACGCAATCTTTGTTAAATTTTGAAACGAAAACCATATCGCACTCGAAGTTTCAATCATTTTCAGGTTTAAGAAAAATTCGACAAATTCGGTGTCACTTATAAACATTTTGCTGGCTTTGGAAAATAGGAAAAAATATCGCACCTTTTGAAATTTTGCTTTTTCCTTTTTTTTAGGAGACAGAAAGACTTTTTTACGAAAAAAAATGTTTTTTTATAAAGTTTGACCATATTTATTTACACGTATAAAACTTCCAATGATTAAATTTCGTTCAATTGATCGATTACTTCAATTCGAACAAGGTACAATTGCAAAACATCCATTTATGGCAATAGGCATTGCACTTATAGAATATGAAGAACTCTATACAAAATGGCTTAATAATATCATTAAATATTTACCTATCTATCTTAAACAAAGTTTACTTGTTGATGCTGAACAACGACCAGATCTATTTTTAGATAATACTAATAATAATAAACATCGTGAACAACAATTTATTAATAATAGTCCGACATATCGATTGCCATTATATACAACAAAAAAAATCTAAATCGTATGTCAATATGAATTGATTCATCACGTTCAATAGTAAATAAATTAAAATTATATAAAGAAAAATGACGCAAGTAAAGTTAGTAGCAGATTCGAGTGTTTTTGGGAAATATTCGCTCAGGGACTTGTGCCAAAAAAAAAGTTATTGTGCCAGATAGAGCATCGAATATACTACGGATTGCCTAGATTTCAAAAAAATTCCATCGTGCACAATGCCTGAAAAACTCAAAAAACTAGTTTCAGAACACTAGTTTTCCCTTAAAACATCACTATTTCCACCTAATATTCATTTTGAACGCTGTGCCAATTGAAACGACACTTGTGCCAGATAGAACTCAACAAGATCTATCAAATGACACAAAATATGACCATTTCTATCATCATGGGCGCGCCCTAGGAAAAAAGCAATAGGATATCCATGCGTTTCGTACACTAAAACGACCAAATATTCATTTTGAAAGTTGTGCCAGATAGAACTCAACGAGATCTATCGAATGATACTAAATTCGACCATGCTCATGACAGGGTCCGGCCCTAGGAGAACAGAAAAGTGTGGGTATGTGTATGGTCTTCTTTTCTTGGTGACCCACACCCACACCCACACCCTGATGTTAACACAACCATTGCCACATACATTGCAACAATTTCATGTAAAACTGAATAACGATTGGAGTAGTTCGCATATTGATATATCCGCTGCAAAGCTTTCACTTCGAATGGAAGCCTTGCACACTTTTACTTTTGTGAAGTCGTTCAAATGGCGCTAAATATAGAGAAGAATGGACATTTGTAGACATTTTGACTTCTTCTAGTGTTATGCCTGTTTTACAACGAATGAATTTTTCTATTGTCATTAATGCTGATGATCTGAATGACATCAATTATTCAGCTCTCTTCACTGATTGTCGTCATGTTGATGTTCATTATGCATTCATTATCGATCACATAGTGAATTTATTAAATATATACCATTTGCTAGTCAATCTCATTCACGACAAATAGCTAGTGCAACATTTATTGCTGAATCTTAGCCTGATAATCAGCCATTCACAACTCCTGGTGAAGATTACGTAAGTTATCTCGCTTTGCATAACTTTTATGGGTCATTTCAACAGTAAAGTGTTCTTTCATTGAATCTGATTGATTTCTTTTTTAGTGGGAACAACTGAAAAATTGACAACATCTCTTTTACACCTTGTCGTGGGTCTTCAATGAATTTTTTCAATTATATATTCCAGTTAGATGTATTAATGAATTACAAGTGTTTACATTAACTTCTCCAACTAAAACAATTGCGTTTTCCCGTCTTGTTAAATTGAATATGTCAGACAATATTTCATCATCTGCTACTCTTCTTCATCATGAATGCCTTAATTTTTACAAATGGTGATTGAATCGCTTTACGTACACTCTCAGCTTTACCTGCGTTAAAGTCTTTGCGTGTGATTTTATATGATATTCTTAATCCACTAGATGATACAAGTTGTGAAATAATTGCAGAGACAGCATTGATAGTCACTGACTTTGGCTTTTGCTTTCGACGTCGCTATGATAACTACCTTAGTTATGACATTCATTTGGTTTACACGAAACATTCTTTATTCATCGAACGTCTACGCTATCGTATTGTCACTAAATGAAGAGTTGCATATTGTTGTTGATGAGGATGGTTGTGGAATATTAATATGGTTTTGATCAATAAAGAAAGAAAAAGAAATTATTTTGATTAATTATTACTATATTATATGATCTTACATCATCTCCACTCCTGTTAATAATCATAAATCGTGAATATCTTTAAGACCGGTTCATTATAAAAAAGATATAATTCAATTTTTTTGTGCTAAGGTTTTCTTTGAGATTTTGTATCGAAAATGGTAATACAATCTATAAAAGAAACAAGAATTAAATGTTAAGAAAATAAGATAGTTTAAAATAATTTGATCATAATCATCGTTTGCGATAGTGTTTTATTAAAAACGGATGCTTGAAATAATTACAAAAGAATTAAATTGAGTTCTCTCATCATTTGTTTTGGCTTTTTTGATCAAGTGTTTGTAAAAGTGAAGTCGAATATCTTTATATCGCTCGATGAGTTACCAACATTGATAAATTGTTAAAGAAATTTTGACGTGTAGATGTTACTTCTCATATATAAATAATTACTTCAAAGTATATGGCCAATGAATGGGCAAGCAGCTCGTTTTAAAAGACAGCACTTAAATTTTGCATTCTCTCACAAGATGAAAATTTTTTACGAACTATCACGTGTGTTAATGGTTGTAATCAACCGACATATAACTCAAGAGCCTCATCTTTGCATGAACTGAAGTAATCATTCATAATGTATATTTGTTTAGATGAATTTGTGTAAAAAACAAACGTTACGCATCGTACGTTTTCCGAATCACTATTCTGTTAAGGCATGTTATGGAATTGTTCAATAAAAAAACGATTAAATTTTGTGCAAATTCATCTAAATAAATATACATTATGAATGATTACTTCAGTTCATGCAANCTTTCCATTAACTGATATGTGCGATTATTGTCATACTGAAAGCTGCTATAGTATGTTAAACAAGGAAGAAACGCAAAAACTTGTAGAAAAATGTCACCACGAAGGCGTAACTGTAACATCTGCTGTTAGCAGTGCTATTCTATGCGCTGCTTCTATGCACGTAAAATCCGAAGACGATCGTCCATCTGCATTACGCATGTCCATTGGAGCTGATACTCGAAGACGATGTGTACCACCCATTTCTAACCACGATCTTAGTTATCAAGTATCAGGTATTCTTCCGTTCATAATACCCACAAGAGATATACCAGCGACCTCCGAAGGCATGTGGCAACTGGCAAAAATATTCGGAGACTTTGTAAAGACATCAGTCAACGCTGGTCAAATTCTCGCTCTTGGCATGATCATGGGGAAAATCTTTCAGAAGACTTTAGGTCCGCCCAATTTTTCCGAACTTCCTACTTGTGGAATCTCTAGTTGGGGTGTTTTATCATTTTCTGAAGACTATGGAAGATGGAAACTTGCAGCAATGACTCCTTTCGTTAACATGATTAAAGGAGCTATGCCGTTTGCTACATTACAAACTGTTAATGGAATTTTGACAATTATGTACGTTGGAGCTGCTCCTCTCATTTCAATAGACATCTTGGAAAATTTGCGTGATGACACGATGCAGAAATTACATCAAATGATTGAAGACTGACATGCTGATTGTTTCTTTGCTTTAACGAATATGTGTTAAATTACTATCTTGAAGTCCCAAAAATCTTATTTCAATTTTATTAAACTGAAAATTCTCATTGAACTCCGTGTATTACTTACAATCTAACTTTCTACTATATAATAAGTCATTTATTTCCAGCTAAGGTCTCCTAGAATTTAAATCTATTTCTATCTGGATAGAAACCAGTGTTCTAATTACAAATATAAAAGTGAATTTGTTTCTCCTTATCAATATGCATTGTTTTTAATGTTTGTCATGAAACTTCGATAAAGATGAATATTCTCTTACGACGCTTCGCATTCATGATGTAGCTTTCCGCTTAAATATCTATATATCTATCTATCTTCTACAATGTGTGAACATTTTCGAGTGGTGATTTCAAAATCAAAATAAAAAGATAATTTGTTTTTAAAGCTACTGAAAAAAATGAAAAGGATTCGAAGCACTTCTGACAGTCTCGATAATCTTCTTGTAACTAATGTCTATCAACATTTTTTTTTCTATCGAAGAATGCCAAAAACCACCAATATCTTATTGAATCATCTTGCTACAAATAATAATGTTTTTTCTCTCGTCTAGTGAAGTCAAATTTAATACGAATGCAACAACGAGATTTGTTTTCAGGATACATAATTCAATGTACCCTTTCTTCTAAAACTGGTTTCAGCTTGAGATTCAATGTGAAGTGTGGGTGTAGATTATGGCTTCTCTCCTGTCCAAACCCACGGTAGACCGATATTTTTACTAATATACTGATGACTGATCAGTTTATTTATTCAATTTAACTTTTGCAGTGAACTTATACCAATGCTCGTTATATTATGAATTCAGTTAAATTTCAATAATTATCTGAAAATGTTCACACATTGTAGAAGATAGATAGATATATAGATATTTAAGCGGAAAGCTACATCATGAATGCGAAGCGTCGTAAGAGAATATTCATCTTTATCGAAGTTTCATGA
>CAJNSZ010002589.1:0-14740 GCA_905329745.1 Rotaria sp. Silwood2
ATCATTGGTGGTTTAAATAGTGCCGAGTATAAACCATTCAATGATGAACTAAATCGGATGAAAAATAATTATGCTACAGCTATACCAATAATTGATGGATTGAATATTGATCAATTACAAGATTTTCTCAAATGTATTGAATATTCGAATACAGTCATGAATCTAGACGGTGGTGATATAGACAGAATGAAAGAATTCCCATGTTGCAAAAAACCGGATCAGTTTTAGCGGTAAACCGCGGTATTTCTCAAAACTGCCGGTTTACAGAATTTCACTGGCAAAGCCACCGGTTTGCCGCGGTTAACCGCCGGTTTTAAATGATATTGCGGTTCTTTACAAATTCCACCCATCAGTCACGGCGTACCGCTAGTTTTTCCGGTGAAGAAAAGACGACGAGTGTGTATAGAACGAAAAAAAAAACATGTATATATGCATGTGCTCGCCGATCTTTCTCTCCTGGTTTGCGTGATTAGATAAAATAATCAAGACAAGAATAAGAGGCGCAGTATAGATTTAATTATTTTTATACATAATTTTTTCATAATTATTTTCTTTTTAAAAGATTAAGTTTTTAGTATTTATTTCTTTTTTATTAATATTTTAATATTGACTTCTCTTTTAGATTATTTTTTTTTATTTAATTTTCAGATTATTTTTTTAAATTCAATTTATAACTTTTTTAAACATTTTTAGATTGTTTTGTACGTTATTTTTTCAGATTAATTTTTTTATATTGAATTTTTATATCTTTTTAACACTTATTTTTAAGATTCATTTTTTAATATTTTATTTTTAAATTCATGTTTTCGCATTTTATTTTTAATTTAGTTTTTTTATATTTGATTTTTTAGATAATTTTTTTAAAATGTTAAATTTTTTTGCAATAATTATTTTTGCTTTGATTTTTTAATAGAAATTTTTCATTTTTTGCTATATACAATTTTTTTTGTTTGCTTGTAGTTTTTTTAAATAAACTAGTTTAATTCAAAGATAACTGTTAAATTTAAAACAAATATTGGCAAGACCAAGGCTCGAACAGTGCCGGTAAACTACGGTTTACCAGAAAAAAAAACTAGTAATTAACGGTGATTTACCGCGGTTCACCATATAAAACAGCCGGTTTACCGCGGTTAACCCCGGTTTACCGGACGAAACCGCCGATTTGCCGCGGTTAACCGCCGCTTTTTGTCCGGTTTTCATCACATGGGTTAGCACTTATTTCCGATCAAACAGTAACACCACCGGTATTTTTCTTTGCTCAATATTATGACTATGAAAACAATTTACGTGGTAGTGTTAGAACAATAAAACCAAAAATATTATTTATGTACAATTTCAACAACAAATCCTGGAGTATCATCGATATTCAATTATCGACTTTGCAATCAGATCATGTCAATAAGATTTTACACGAATTTAATTATAATTTTTTATCAGATGATGATCTGGAAAAGAGAAAAGATCAATTAATGAATTATATCTCAAAGATTAAACATTGATTCTTCATTGTATATTAAATAATATTTACTCTTTTTCTCTTTTGCCATATGATTGTTAACTTGTGATTGGATGTATTTATCTTGCATATGTTCATGTTATTTTTTTTTTTATTGTTCAACTGTATTTTCTTGCCTTTCTTCTAATGTACATTACACTTTGTAAGGATCTTTTCAAATCTGTCTATCTAATACATATATGTTCTATCGATTTCTCTTACCGCTCTATTATGATCATCTATTGAACATAGGTTTAACATAGATAATCTATCGTCATTTATACAATGTGTTATGTTCTATGAATAAACGGTTATTTACTCGTAGAATATAGCACACTGTATATATGACGATAGATTATCTATGTTTAACCTATGTTCAATAGATGATCATAATAGAGCGGTAAGAGAAATCGATAGAACATATATGTATTAGATAGACAGATTTGAAAAGATCCTTACAAAGTGTAATGTATATTAGAATTGGTTTATTATGAAAACTATTAAGAATATAATCAAGCGATAAGACAAACCTTTTATATAGCTACAAGAATTTAATCTACTCGAAAACCTCATTTTTTCTACAGGATAATTTATAAGTAGCTTTACGGTAGAAAATTACACTTAATAATGCCAATTCTTTTTTCTGTGACAAAGGAGACTTTAGAAGGGTGTGGGTGTGAGTGGGGTGGGTGTGTGCACTCTAAAAAAAATAGATATTCTCGAAAACCCTTAGAGGGTTTCCGAGTTTGTTACTATAGGAAATCCTTTAAGGGTTTCCGAAGAAGGGTTTCCGAGACCTCGGAAACCCATAGTACCCATTATAGCTAAATCTCAAATACCTCTTCGGAAACCCAAAGAAAAGGTTTCCGAATGCGGTTAAAGCTCTACCAAACTAGCCTAGACAGGAATCCATCACTTCTCTGCCAGCAGCAACAGCATTCACAGCGGCCACAGACATTCAATGAGGTTCTGCTGTGAATCTATTCGCACCAAGAAATAACTAGAACAGTCATTAAAAGTCAGCAACACACGGAATTTAGAGAAAAACTTTAATTATCCAGATGCACTTCGTCGCACCATTACCAAACCATCAAGAAGCTAAATATAACGGCCTTCTCCACCTAAAAAATGAACAAAAGAAGCAATTTTTCATCCAAAATCATCTAAACTCACCCGTTTTCTTCACATTCAACCACATCAAAAGTAATGAGCACCCATTCGCATGTAAAACATAATTCAACCAAAATAGTTAATGAGCGAATTTCATAGCTCATCAAACGTTAGCCTACGACAATCATCTAAAAATAAAAATAAAATTATATTTTAATTTACTAAATTGATTCAAACTCACCCGACCTATTGCGAGAAAACAATTCTAAGGATGAAAATAAAATTTCATTTGCGTACAATAATTTGAACAAACTTTCCATATATACTAAGATATAAAACGAATCTACAAATAAAAATGAAACTGTTTTTTAATTTAAAGAATTTTTGTCCAACTCACCAGATCTATGGATATAAAACGAATCTAAAAATGAAAATAGAATTGTATTTTTATTTAATGCATTGATTCAAACTCACCGGATATATCGATATCGCACGAGTCTAAAAATAAAAATGAAACTTTAATTTAGAAAATTGATTCAAACGTACCAAATTGATCGATATTAAATGAATCTAAAAATAAAAATAAAATGTCATGTTCATTTAGTAATTGGAGTAAACTCACCAGATATATTGAGATATAAAACGAATCTAAACGTAAAAGCGAAACTTCATTTTCATTTAGTAATTGAAATAAACTTACATAATGTATTGAAATATAAAACGAAGATAAAAATAAAATAAAATATTATTTTAATTTAATAAATTGATCGAAACCTACCGGATCTACCAATATCGCATGAATCCAAAAACTGAAAATAAAATTGTATTTTTATTTAATTCATCGATTCAAACTCCTTGAATCTATTGACAGACAGCAAATCTAAAAGTAAAAATGAATTTTCATTCTTATTTAGTAATTGCAATGAACTCACCCGACATATTGAGTTATAAAACGAATCTAAAAATAAAAACAAAATTTCATTTTAATTTGATAAATTGATTCAAACTCACTAGATCTATCGATATCCCACGAATCTAAAAATAAAGACAGAATTTCATTTTCATTTAGTAATTGGAATAAACTCACCGAATATATTGATAAATATGGATCGAATCTCCAAACAAAAGTTAAAGATTGTATTTTTATTTAATAAATTGAATTAACTCACACTTTTTTTTTTCGATTTTCGAAACAAATCGATGAATTAAAATGAAATTGTATTTTAATTTAATATTTGGAATAAACTTACGGGATATATGGCTATCTAAAACGAGTCTAAAAAGTAAAAGTGAAAATATGTTTTAATTTAATTAGTTGATTAGAACTCACCGAATTCCAGAGCCATGTTATGATAGAAAAAGAAAAATTAGGAAAGTGTTGTATTCATGAAATTAAATAAACACCCTGAATAGATAGAGAAAATGTAGTATTGAAAAGTATAAATGATAAGTTAGAAATATTTTATGAAATCATTTAAAATAACTCATCTACCTGTTGAGATGATTAGATATGTAAGAAAAAAAAACATTTCATGTAACATCGAATGAATTATAGAATTCATCGAGATGAATTTACGACCGAAATCATAAGAATAGTAAGCTTTCGAACGAGGTATGAAATGAAGGTACGATATTTCCTAAAGTGAAGCAGATTTTCGAGTTGATCATTAATATGATCTTAGATTATTGAAATCGAAGAGAATGGGATGGCTATTCAGATAGAGTTGATTGATAAAGTGGAGGAATTAATGTAGAAGCTTTTGATCAATATAAAGTATTTCATCAGTATTTTGCTCAAGTGAAAATGATTCTATATAAGAAAATCTTTGCTTTTGAGCGTGCTTGTAGGGAAAAGTATCGTTAGTGAAGCGTTTTCTACTCATTATAGAGACGTTATTCGATAGATATGCAATCAGAAATAAAAGAATCAGCTTGCATAGCTATTCTGATGTTTTGTTCGATAGTTGAGGACCCTGATATCATTCAAATCGAAAAGGCTTAGAAAATAAGCAACCATTCGTTGAATATGTAGTGTGAAATATGCTCATTGCATTTCACATGAGTAGACTACTAAAATTCATCTCTAAAAAAGTGTTCTAACTATTCTTTCTTCTAGTATTAAGGCATCTTCATATTCATATATAATAATAGCATCAACTTCCGTAATAAAATAGACGTCCTAAAGCCTTTTGTTAAATAAAATTTAGAACAAATATAAAAAGCATGCTTAAATGGTCAATCTGTAGCTAAATTTCTCTTATACTGACAGTAAAAATAAAAGTTGTTCTTGAGCTAAGTCTCCGATGAATGCAATGTAAATATAAGCAATTTCATCTCCCTTCCAAAACGTAAAATTTTAGTAAAACTTCTAATAAACTATTCTCTAACGGAGAGATTATAAACAAGATTGTAACATGATTAACGATCTTCTCGACATTTAGAAATTAGTGTTTTTTCAATATAATATTTTATTAATATTAGAAAATATGAAATAACCATTGTTTTCCTTATTTTACTTCGTCTATCGGTTGCCCTCGACCAGTCTCAAAATTAGTACGACACAACTTAATGAAATTAAAGCGAATCATAATTAAACATAAGAGAAATTGCATTGATTTGTACTTTACACATTGAACCCTTCTTTTTATTCGATTATAGAGCAAAGCTAGAAAGTGACTGAAGACAAGACAAAAGTATCAGATCGATGATTTATGTTCTTGTGAAAGTTATATGAAAACATATTGTTCATATGTCTTATAAATGACATTAATTTGTTAACATGTGGACTTAAGTTGCAGTTTTCTGTTTGTTTTAAAAGCCTATAATCTTTAGAAATAACCCAACTGTAATTCTCACTTAAGAATATAAATTTCTGCAATTCTTTCCTCCTGTAATTTTTGTCATCCACGATAGCTACAATATAATTCTTACTTTAGCGACACTCAATCAAAAAAGGAAGAAAAAAGACATATGGTAATTGTCTAATTTATTTATTTTGTTCCCGATTTGTTAATATTGTATTCTCTTTTATATTCCGAAGAATAAGATCAACAGTAAAACGCACAAATAACATTCCATTATTTATGAAGCATGATCTGGCTTCACATTTCATGGAACTGTTCACACAGGAACAATTTTGAATAATTCAATACGCAATTATTAATTAGATCGGTGTTTTGCTGTTTCATAAAAATGTTCAAAGCTGAGCATGAGAAAGAATATGAAAAAAATAAGGTTCAAATCCACATCTATCCTTTTGCGAAGTTTTTGAGATGTCAATCAGAAAATTGATGAAGGTATCAGAAAAGTTGAAAACCTTAGGAACTCTTTTAAGTGTTAACACAAAATTTGCAAACCTATTTTGATTTCCAATGATTCTATTTTTAGATTGGGTATTTTCGCAAACCCATCTCGGTATCCTATGATACCCTTTTTCACATTGGGTATTTTCGGAAACCATTTAGAAAATGAAAAAGTATTTTCGCATACCCTTTCGGGTATCAATCCGGTTTTACTACTAATATGGGTTTTCGACAATACCTTCCCGATTTTCGAGAAACCTATTGGGTTTCCGAAAGCAAGAAAAAGGTATTGTAGAATACTTTTAGAGTGTTCAATTGAGTATTGTCGGAAACCCAAACCGTATTTTCAGAAACGCTTCCAAACTTCGGAAACCCGCTCGGAAACGGAAAAGGGTTTTCGAGTAGGTTTCCGAACCCTTTGGGTTTCCTAGGATACGGAAATTTTTTAGAGTGTAGGGTAGCAACTTTTTGTACTGATAAGCCTCTTATAGGCATCAGTTCTTCTTCTATTGGATGAGCAAAATAATAATAAAAAAAAACATAGAAATATGGACCATGATCATATATGTCACTCGATACATGACAACGTATTCTTAGTGTTGTTGATGGTGGTGACTTGCATTACTTTTAATTAAATGACAGTAGACTATATTTGAATTCGAATCATGGCCAGTGTTCATAGAATATGATCTTTCTCCTGGTCTAAAATGAAATGTATGTAATATGTATCACTTGATCACACGATATATCATTTTTGACAAGAAATAACGAAGGGATAGAGCGAGAAAAGCATTAATATACTTTTATGAATCAAAATGAATTTATCGTTAAAACAATTTCTTTTCGAGAACAAAAAATGGAGTTTCAAAAAAGATTACAACGACAATAGCTGCAATATAGCTGAAGAATAAATTTGAAATATAAATGTTAACTATCATATGTGGTTGAACATATATAGGCATTGTCTGATTCAACATAGTTATCAAAATAATTGTCGAGTTGATAAGATACGCCGAATAATTAAGACGAGCTAGAGGAGCCCATATTGGCCATGAAAGAATCGTATTAACTATTCCACCTTGTTTGGTACTACACAAAAAGATAAGCCAACCAATGAGTAGTGCCCAACATGGACGAGAAAGTGTGTGATAAACAATAAGTGCCGATCGACTAAGACCTGGAACGAGAACATAATCAGGGTATATTACAAGGATACAGGTTAAGCCAAGTATGACAGCCAGAAGACTTCCAAATATTTTTGTATAGATATTCGAACGATACGAACGACCAGTATTGATGACAATAAAACCAATCAGAAGACCAATAGCATACGCGGATATGCGACCCCACGGTTTAATATAGATTTCGGTATAGTAGGTAACACCATCCTGTAAATGAAAGATTAAAAACACTGTTAGTATCACTTGGAAAATTGTAAAAAGTTAAAACTTACTCTTTGAAAGAGGCCTGCTATAGTGTTCAGATTTATATTAGGATAATAAAGAAGAATACCTATCACTGACCCAATACCAATGAGAACGAATAGAGTGGCAACAATAAATGCAATGAGCTGTCGACCAATCACAAATGGTATGAGAGCAAGTGGTGCAATCCAATGAAATTGCATATCATTCTGAAGGTACCACGAACCAGACAAGCACATGTCACCGATTTTAAATAGATTAGCAATATAAAGAATGGATGTCCACCAACCACGATGACTACAACCATCACTTTCAAATCCTTGTTTGGACGGATAGAGAGGTCCACCGCCGAAGTATGGTGTCAAATTAATGCTCACAAGAATGACAAGAATAAAGGTCGGTGTAAGACGAATATATCGATGAATGTAATAAAGAATAAATGAACGAAATGTAAGTTTTTCTTTAGTTATTTGTCGAACAAAGAGAATTGCTGTTAAAAAACCGCTAACAACAAAAAAGGTATCCACACTGAAGAGACTACTGACAATCAATTGAAATGCTATATTCTGAGAGGAAGCAAGCACATCGATAAAATTACTTGCATTGTTTACGTAATAGCCAAATGTACGACCAAAGATCACCCAGAAAAGTGAAAGTACACGGAGACCGTTGAGAAAATCAAATGAATCATGATTGTTTCCCATTTTCATCGTAAATATACGACGTAATGTACGTACAGCTGAAAATTGCTCAATTGTATCGAGTATAGGGTTCGTAGGAGACTGTGGATGCCCTAGTAATGTCGCCGATTTAATCTCAGACATTTCAATAGCCAATATTTTATTATGTTCACTCATGTGCGAAGCAATATGACTGACTGATTCGAGATAAGAATCACGAACAAGATCGATGATAGTACCGACTAATACGAGAAGACCAAGTAGAGAGAGAACAACACATGTGAAAATCGCACCGCGTGATAAATCTTTCTGTTTACTGGCATCATCATTCGAACAATATACACGTTCTTCATCAATATTGCTTTTATTGAATAGACTTTGAACTAATGAAACAATGGATTGACGATTACATGAAGAAGGTACACAAATCCCAAGAGTAAGTGCGCCAGGGATTTGTGGTGGTAGGATGCCCCGTAGACGTAGAGAACCTAATAAAACATTCTCTCTCGGTTTTACGTATTCATAAAGCGAATAACATATACTTACAGTATTGACCATCGAGCGGCTGTGGTAAGAATGTTTTTTTCTCAGGTTGAAATAATGGATCGAGACATTCATCATAATTACCCAACCACAAAGTATTTCCTTTGAGTAAACCAGATGGCAGAGGTTTACCCCATGCATCCAAGATTTTGAATGCCCAAAGCTCATTACGTAAAGCTGCTTCGACTAAGAGTTGAAAGTCTTGTTCGCATTTAGTTGTTATATTACCGTTAGAAGACAGTGAAATAGATGAGAGCATTTCAAGCATTTTAGCAGGTATAATACTGTATGACTTATAGTCAACATTGTGAAGTGTGAATTGTGGACGTTGAAGTAGTTGATCAATAGCTACATCGAAACAAAGTAGAACGGTTTGACGTTCTCTTTAAGAAACGATCTTCGGTAGTGAAAGGAGTAAGAATAATACAATAGCAAGCATTACAAAGGTCTTTTTGTTTATCAGGTATATGACCTATGCCTTATGTCACTGTGATAATACGAAGAAGAAAAAGTTTATATATTGACTGAGTTCTGATCATAAAAGTCAACAGAATTTCAGTGGTCTCACCTTTTCGTGATACTATATGATAGCTCGTATTGATATCATTCATTCAATGTACATGAATCTTTTTTTTACAAATAAAGCCTTCGATATATTAGAAGACTCGGGGTTTTCTATTCTGTCTTATTGCTCACAAGTTACAAAGGGGTCTTCTATTATGTCCCTAAAAAGTCAATTTTTTTGGTAATCTCAACAACAAATCACAATTTCAACTCTTTTTTTGTTCAGTACATCGTTAGTAAACGAGTTTGTTTTACTTATCCCTCGCTCATACAATGGAAAAGAAGCGGATAATGTTTTAATGCAATAAAACAGAAAACTATTGTTACTTAGAAGAGTGTTCTTGTAATAATATGGACAACATATCCTAAAATTTTGGTGTGATTTATAACAGCACCATTTTTTTCTAAAGAATACAATTTATCACTGGTGGGAGTTATGTTCTATATAATACACACTCGGAGAAAAGTCTTTCCCTCTCTTTGTTTTTATATTATTACACTTTGCATCGAGTTTATTGCCGAGTAAAGAGTGATGATATAAAAACAAAGAGGGGAAAAGCTTTTTATCTGGAAGTATAAATAACTTAAAGAAAGAAAACTAAAACTTTTTCTATCAAAGTTATTTAAGTTAGTTGCTTATGTTGAGGATTGGCTCGTATAAATAGAATTGGTTCAAAATGAAATATACCACCAGCTTACGAGGGAACCTCTCCAAGTGTTAACTCGCTTTTTGATTCAGACTATGTTCATTCGATCAGTCGTAGTGAGTGATTCAAAAATCTAAAATAGTTTGATTGTCTAAGCGTTTGTTCTTAAGATATCAAGGTTTTTACTAAATTTTTTGACAAAAAGCTGTAGCCCCCTCAGAATCCATGGAAAATCGAATTTTGATTTTTCATCTGAAACTTTGCGCAAATGAGAGATCTCAATGAGACTCATTTATTGTGAATGTTTCAGATGAAAAATCGAAATTCGATTTTCCATGAATCCTGAGGGAGACTACAGCTTTTTGTCAAAAAAATTCAGTAAAACCTCGATATCTCAAGAACGAACGCTCAGACAATCAAACCATTTTAGACTTTTGAATCACTCACAACGGCTGATTGAATAAACACAGTCTCGATCAAAAAGCGAGTTAACACTTGGAAAGGTTCCCTCGTTAGTTATTAGTTTTTAGATAATTGGGTGGGTGGGTGGGTGAAATGAATACCGACACCACACCCACCCATCCTTCGCCTTATTCACACATTCGTATTCATACTCTTTGATATAACTAATGAATTAAACAAAGTAGTGTTTAGTGTCATCGAAATAGAAAACTCTGAAATAACGTGTGATTATTTATATATCATCTATGGATAATTTTTTTTCTATTAGAATTGTTGAAAATGTATGAATACTTTAAAAACAACATATTTTCTTCTGTGGCTGACAAAAAATACAAAGTCAATATATTTAGCTAACATGTATATGATAAACGATGTTGTCTATTAAATGGACGAATATTCGAAGGTCATTATCGTAAAGCAAAGTGTTTGGAGCAACGATTTTCTCTATTGCAGATTATACAGGAGTAAAACTATTTTTAAAACACAGAATTAGTATGCAGAATAGAATGTGTTAAATGGTATAAAATACAACTCAATTTGACTGATTATTGTTTGAAATAAGAAAGAAAAGATGTTGCTCCACATTTTAGAAATTAACGTAACTTTCTCGAAAATCACAAGACACAGATGGCTGAGTTGTATATGCGATTATGTGACGATGAAAATAATACACATAATATGGATGTGAGTGAGTCAAGCAAACTATGACGCGTTTCGACCTTGCTAAAGAGTCTCTTCAGATGGTTTTGGCTTAATTGTAAAATATAGATTCTATTCTAATGATCTAAATATCACAAATACAATACCTATATTTACAATTGACCTATTCTCGTTTCGAAAGAAAAGGATAGGTGAAATGTAAATATAGGCATCTTATTTGTGATCTTTAGATCATTAGAATAGAATCTATAGTTTACAATTAAGTCGAAACCATCTGAAGAGACTCTTTAGCAAGGTCAAAACGCGTCATGGTTTGTTTGACTCACCCGATTCTAATAATAGCTGTAGTCCCTGTTGGCTATGTGAAGGCTAAAAACAAAGGGAACACTATGAAGTGTGCATATAAAAAAGTTATGATTAGGTACTTTAGCTGAATAAATGCCATCCATGGAGTAGATGCGACTCGTGGAGTTTTGAAGTTGATTCATATGATTCAAAGACGGTTGCATATAGTTTGCCGGTCTTTTACGTTGATGATTATTAACAATATCGGATTGGTGTTGCAGATGATCTTGTCCTTCTTGAACTTGCCAACCCAAACTATTTTGACCTGGATCCGTTTCTGGCAGCAAGAAGTCTGATGGCTGACCATCAGCCACGGGTTTGATTTCGCCTGTGTCAGGTTGACTATTGACCGACTTTGAACTGACAAGGCAAGCTAATGCCAGAAACAGCAACAACATCATTGTTTGAGATAATTTTTGCATGATCATAAACAGGCTGTCTCCTCTTTGGTGTAATCGTTTTCGTTGACAACTAAATTGCTGATATCCATGAAATTGCTCTGTTTATATACTATTAACGACTTCCTCTTCCCCTCACCCTCTACAGGAATCTTTCTTATTTTTACTTCCGAGTCATAGCTTATCTTTCAACACACTCTCTCAGCTTCTTTCTACCTACCATACTGACACATCATTTAATATAACTTACAATCTAGCCTTTCCGTTCCTTTTTCCATCAGTGTTTTGTTGTGGTTGGAAATTTCCCAAATACAAGGCGGTACATAACAAGTACAGGAGAAGATGTCGAACATGTGTAGCAGAAGACAAATTGCAGTTGAAGAGACCATATCTTTAGTTACTAGTCAGGAATTACCAAATGAAAGTAAGTTATTTGTTCTTATCAATTCTATTTTAATACTTGATGTTGATTGGATGAATCATCTCACTCGCAAAATATATCTTATCTGTTGGAATATTTCAATGAAATTCGATGCCCAGTTCCTTCGGCAGTGTGATTTTTCATGAATGCAATTAATCTTTCTTTGCGAAGTGCGCAAAATAAAATGCTTCCGCGAGGAAGTGACATATCTCATCGAAATCTATATCCAGAGCTAGAAAAGGTTATCTATGGGAAGAGCCCTTTTCTCATGACCTATAGCACTATCTTTTACTCTTTACAAACTCATATAAATATGGCCTGTAATCGAGCAGACAATCACAAACAAACAACTTCGCTATTGAAAGTACCGCAGATCGACATCTTTCTTCGTCTCAGCTACACATCCGACCGAACAATCATGCAAGCTACACCATGGCTGCTGTTGAAGTATTGAAAGAAGCTGTAGATATAACCACGATTCCTGTTGAGATGATCGAAAAGCAAATGTTTCCGAAAGCAATATCCGAAGAGGAATGGCATCGAAATGTGAAAGAATTCTTGACAAATACCGACGATGGTTATACAATGGTTGAAACATCAGCTGAAGATATGCAGAAGATCGAAGAATTACTTGAAACAAAAGAAAAGGTTTTTTCAACGCCATACATGATCAAGACCAAATGTGAACACTGTCCAAATTGCCAGCGTCAAAACAATTTTTTGGATGTTGTTGCAACTGGTCTCAAGGTTCATAAACCCCAATTCTTGATAGATGTATTCACGGGCAAATATGGACACATACTCAACAGTGCACCGCATCAACGATGCTTCTGCTATCAATGTGGCATTCAATTACCTGAAGATGCAACCAAATTTTCAGCACCGAAAGAACCGACGGCTGAACAGAAGAAGGCATCTAACTACTCGTTTCCAATTTATAATTATCGAAGTTGAACTTCAAATATTTAATCGAGAATTTTTCTTGAACTATTTTTTTCCATAATAAACAAGAATCGCTTACAGCAGTGCCTGTTTTGACTGCAAGAGAAACTGGAGAAATAATCTTCGATCTTAGAAGCAGCAGCATTATGTGTCAACGGTAGTATAAGTCTTACATTTATTTTCAACTATTCGTAACGCTTTTGTGACACTGAGTCATAGTGAACGACGAAAGGAATCGAAATCACTCATATAACAAATGATTCAGAAGAAGCATAAGCACAAAAAGTTCAATGACGAAAGAGAGCATCAAATGAAGAAAAGAGAAGAATGAATGTGCATAGAAGTAAACAAGTGTTAGGTAGCAGTCCGAATGCTTATTCATTGCTTCTTCTCTGCACTCATCTCTTATCTGCTCTCTTAAAAAAAAGTGTCATACTGAACCTTTAAAGGTTCTAGATTTGGATACCATTTTCAGAATCTTTTTAAGATTCAAGCAAAATCTGGTTCGGTCTGGAACCTTTTTTCCTTTTTTTTCAAAAATGGTTCTAGCCTGCTCAAAAGCAGTTCATTCAATACACTTATAGTCTAGTACTGCTGATTAATTCTATATCTGACCCTTATTTCTACTCTTAACCCCTTATTTCTATCCTTAACCCTTATTTCTATATCTAACCCCTTATTTCTACCCCTTAACTCTTTATTTCTATCCGTAGCCCCTTATTTCTATCATTAACCCCTTAATTCTATATCTAACCACTTATTTCTATGTCTAACCCCTTATTTCTACCCTTAACCCTATATTTCTATCCCTAACCCTTTAATTCTATCCTTAATCCCTTAATTCTATATCTAACCCCTTATTTCTACCCTTAGCCCTTTATTTCTATCCTTAATCCTTTAATTCTATGTCTAACCCCTTATTTCTATCCTTAACCCTTTATTTCTATCCTTAATCCTTATTTCTATCCTGAACCCTTATTTCTATATCTAACCCCTTACTCATCTCCTTAACACCTGATTTCTATCCTTAACTCGTAAACTCTACATCTATTATATTTACCCAGATTTGCCGCGATTAAAATAGGAGCATACATTCCTCTTTCTATCGACACCAGAAGTGCATAGCTGATGCTTGATGTTCAGACGGTCTGAAACAGACAAAACAATTAATTCATATTGTAAGATTGAATTTACCATTGAATTGATTATTTACATATACCTAAATAGATAAAAACCTTAATTTCTATTATAATACTAAACTTACGATTGAATTGGTTACTAGTATATATCTAAATAAAGAAAATAATTAATTTATTTAGGTAAGATTAAACTTGACTTTAACTTGATTTTTGGAATATACCTAAATAGACAAACAAATTCAATCATTTTATAAGTTAAAGCTTACCTTTGTATTGAGTATGAATATATACCTAAATAGATAAAAATATTAACTGATTTTATAATATAAAACTTACCATTGAATTAGTTACTGGTATATACCTAGATAAATAAAAAAAAGCTTGTTAGCGCAGCTCCTGCGGAGCTGAAATGTGGAACTCACGTATACCTTTAGCTTTATTACCTGACGTATCATCTGTATACTGAAAGACTTCTCGTCAACCGTAGTTGTTTTCCTTGAGAATCGATGAAAAGAGCGGGAATTTATTATTTATTTGTATATTAAAAAAATATATTAAAAAAGAAAATATTGTTTTTTCATTTAAGTGCGCTCGATTTTATTTATAAT
>CAJNSZ010002590.1:0-14739 GCA_905329745.1 Rotaria sp. Silwood2
TGTATGAAATTTCTCAAATTTCTTAATTTCGACATTACAAAGTTCACAAAGCCCTTACTATTTAGTACCAATAAATCCCATTTTTGACGAGCTTTCATTTGGTATAAAATTCATTATATGGTTTCCCTGAAATAATATTATTTCCTATGGGGTACCATGCCGGCTGCTAACGCCCATATATATAATTGATTAAAATATCGATTTTTGTAGAGAAAATAAGAGTTATGTTTAGAAAAAACCATAAATCTGTCCCAGAGTTGAAAGCATTGCACTAATCTTGGATTAATTCTTTTCACCCTACATTTTTTGATAAAAATAAATCTTTTTCAAAATACTGAAATGAGTATTTGTGTTGACATTGGTGGAGAGTTGAACAAGAACTCCCACACCCTCAAGATAGCGCGGATTTGAGTATTATACTCATGTATATCTACGTTCCAAATATTGAACGATCCATAGCTACGACCACTCGTATGGTGGCTGTCACATTGTTAGTACAATCTAGATCCACTCTCAACATGTTTTCTTTATTAAAGTAGATTGTCTTGAATTGTTTATTGAGATCCTTCTGAATTTATCGATTTCAAAATTGTCTTCATCTCACGATCGTTTTGATGAATGTATTTTTTCAAAAAAAAAACACGATTCAAAATCCAAACGTTGCTGGAATTGTTTCTTTTCTTTGACAAATATCTGTACGTGCACGATCGAATATATCTAATTAAAAAGAATTAATCCTAAAATAATCTGACATATTCGAAATAATCAGCCCGGTGTATTGATTGTCTTTGAATGCTAACAAAAATGAGTAGCACTCTCAATCGTATTATTATTTGTATAAAAAAACACAACAATCAATACCAGTCATCACCATCATACACTTTACATGTTTTCCCAGGCCATTCGAACCTGGGCCACCACTTTATCTTGGTATTTCGAATGTAAAGAATTTTTAGTGTCTATTGGAATAGAAGACGATGATTATGATGTGGATTATTACAGATGATAACTCACTGTATTAGTTTGTAAAGCATTAGCTAAATATTCTCGCCCTTTGTCTGTAATTGGATTTTTTCCAACATTTAACTCAATGAGTGTCTGGATTAAATCATATAGACAAACTTTCTGGAGTAGAAAAATAATAGTTATTCACCTGGTTTCGAGCTAGAAGGTTTACGAGATATTCTTTTCCTTCGTCTAGAATTTCATTTTTTGAAAGATCCAGTTTGATGAGTGTCTATTTCAAAAGCATTTCAATCGGAGACTTGTTGAAAGATAGAATATTACCTTATTAGTGTGTAATGCATCTATCAGTTGTCGTACTCCAACTACTCCAATATTATTCGCGTGAAGGTCAAGCTTAGTAATTGTCTACAAATAACAAAACATGAATAATCGTGTGAAAGAAATGAGAAAACAACTCACAGCATTATCTCGTAAAACATTAGCTAGATATTGCATGCCTTCATCACCAAATCGATTCTCACCCAAATCTAGCTGAGTTAGAGTCTCAATGAAAATAAGCATATATTAAAACATCATTTCGTCATTATAGTGAAGAATACTTTGTTGCTCTGCAGCATATCACACAAATATTGAAATCCTTTTGGTCCGATTTTATTTTGACATAAGTCAATATAGGTAAGTGTCTGAATGAAATTATGCAGATAAATGTAAAAACAAATATCAATAAAAATGATGGTCAACCTGATTTTTGCTGAGCGCATCAGCCAATAGTTGTGCTCCTTGATCTTTAATATAATGAGCTTTGAGATGTAATCGAATAAGTGTCTGTTTAAAATAATCAAGTAAAGACAAAAGATGAATAGATTTTTACATTATTGTTTTGTAATGCATCTGCAACATATCCTGCTCCTATCTCTCCCATCTCCCATCCTGAACGTTCACATGACAGACGAAGTTCAGTGAGTGTCTATTAAAAATTATGAATACATGTACAAGAAGAATCGATCGAAATGTTAGTTCAATAAATCACCTTGTCATTTCGTATTGCAAATACACCTTGAACAGCTTTATTGAGGCCACTATTACCAGGATTCTCACATTCCAAGGTAAGTTTTCTGAGTGTCTATGTATTAGCCTTAGTTTGAGGATGACATATACAGAGAAAAAGAATTTTACTGTGTTTATTCGAGCAATGTCGGCCAAATATTTTGCTCCTTCATCTTCGATATCCGTGTTTTTCAGACAGAGTGTGGTTAATGTCTGTATGAAAAAAATGGAGCATTTTGTAATATAAAGACAGAAATAACTACTGAATTTTGTCATAATCCATCAGCAAGATATTTTAGTCCTGTATCTTTGATACGACTCAACGTCAAATCCAGTGAAGTAATTGTCTACGAAAAATTATCAAAATATGAATAAGAAAAATTAGAAAAAATTGAATAGATTTTACTTTGTTTTTTCGTAGTAAATCAGCGATGTATTGTGCTCCTTGATCTTCAATGTAATTAAAGCTTAGATCAAGTCTAGTAATTGTCTATACTAAAGTATCATGAAAATGAAGTAAATTTCATTCGTATTCACCGTATTGTTTTGTAATTCGTAAGACAAATGTTGTATATCTCTCGGCCATAAAGTTGTCCTTGTATAACAAGAATTAAGATTCACTGCAGTAAGTGTCTATACAGAAAAATTAGTTTGAAACGATAAAATAAACATTCTATGTTGTCATGAATCTTGTTAATTGTGTGGTGTTACACGCAATAGAATAAACTCTGCTCATTTATTAAATGAGCATCTTTATTTTCCATTGAATAACTTTTGAGTTAAATATACTATTAGAGATTATATATTGATACATTAGATTATCATTTCTCCTTTCTTTAAAAACTCAATCTGAACTCTCACGTTCCATTTCCGTAGAAATTATTTTTTAAATATGTTGAAGAAATATTTCGATTGTCTGTGGATCACTTCACTATTCAGGAGATTTCTTGAAAGCAACTCAGGAAAATTTCCGAAACCCTAACAACAAACGGATTCGTGTGCTCATGTAAAAATTGCTTTTCATAACTTCATATTTTTAATCAGTTTCAGAATCAAATAATTATATGTTTTTCAGTTCATAAACAAAGGATTACCGTCTGTAAGAAAATACATCTCTTGTTGATCAAAACATTTTTATGAGGTGTGACAATGTAAGATTCTTTTCCAAAATTTAAGCTCTGTCATCTTGGTTTGAACTCATTATGGAAGTTAATCTGCTATCATCTCCAATATACTATCGTAAATGCATGGATATTTACCGAAACATTATATTTCATCGTCCATCAATCCTTCTTTTTCTGATTTGTTCACTACTCGAACAGCTTACCTTTAGTTGAGCAACTTCCATGTCTTCTTCTCCCACAGTTATACGTCCAACCAATCGATAATTAGTATTGATCGAAGATAACTCACATCGTAGTGAACCTTCAGAAAATCTATGTATACAAACGGGCGTTGTATAGATTCGGAAGTATCCCCAACCTATCACATAGTCAACAGTAACAAACCAATACTTGTTCTCGATCCAAAATGGTCTTTCAAACGGAACGATGAGTAAGTCAAGAGTAGGAACAGTTTCTTTTATTTGGTGCATATTATACGTGAAAAAAAATTCGAATTTCTCGAGTAGAGGTAGTTTAGCTGAAATAAGATTTTCCCAATAGTAACCATCCACTTTTGAATCGAATTTGGTTCCAGTTGAGACAAGCTTGAGATGTGTTAGTGAAGGCATTAATGAGAATAGATCTTCGAGATCTTTTTCAAATTGTTCACATCGATATAAGGTCAAAGAAGTCACTTGTGCATGAACTATAATGTAAAAAAACCATAGAAAATATATATTCACGAAAGAATCTGTTTTCTGAATTATATGTTTAAAAAGACTAAATACTCTTTTTTTGATGAACAAATTTTTAAGGTTAAAAACAATCGATTGTATGAGAATCTTTCAATGAGAAATTAGCATATGCATACTGAAAGCATTTGTCCGTTCAATTATAATTGTAAATCTTTTTCTTCTATTTCGACCAAGAGAACAAAAGTTGATGATAGAATACCATATGCAACATAAATATTACGTTTATGATTCTAAACGAAGATGGTATTCGATCAAGCATAAATTGTATCCCATCCTTACGATATATGCCAGTATTTCGTCGAAGGTACTAATCTGTAGTCTCATCTTTCTTTGATTTTGATCAAAATCTAATTTCAGCTTCGCTCTAAAGTTTTTGTTTGCAGCATCTATCGTTTGTTGCCCACAGGAAGTAACACAGAAGCAATGTTTTCACCAGGATCAATCACTATCTACAGGAAAATGAGCCAAATCTGTTGGTGCGCATTTGCGGAACTTCGACTCGGTGAAAATCAGCAAGCTCCAAATCGATCAGAGAAATGCTATACTTTGAGACTTGAAATATTCTCTACAAAATAGATTGCCACGAAAACAACGTTCACACTCTCAGAACTTTGTCAAAGAACATTTTATAATCCATGGGGATGACATTATTTAACTACAATCGAACGAGCTTTTTTACCTGAAGGCTTTTCTGACGTATGATGGTCTGAAAATGACGTTTGTTGATTATTATCATCATCGTTGTTGATACAATGACGCATAATAAATATTTTTAGATGAGGCAAATGACTAAGAATAATACGGTAATTGACATTCTTACATTCATCGATAGTTAGATGCTTGATTGGACATTGAATAATTGACCATGATGTCAAACTTATATTAAAATCAAATTCTTTTAAGAAGAGTTTTCGAAGATTCAATTTAGCGATTGCTGGTAGAATTAATGAAAGCATCTTGATATAATCCCATGAACGCCTTCTTGAACCGATTGAAAGTGTTTCCAAAGGGAGACTGGCAATGTGCTCTAAGATTTTCTTCAATTCACTATCGAATATGTCATGAATTAATAATGAATGTAGTTGAGTAAATTGATCTATTTTAAAATGTGAGAGAAAATATTCGATTTGACTACGATCTGAATAGCCTCCAAATAGAATAAGTGACCTAATCATATCGGGTTGAATAATACGAGAAATAAAACGATAGTCAGATTCTTTGATGGAATCACTGTTGAGTCTGAATACGCTAACTGTATTAGTCATTACATAAAATTGTTTACAAACATAACGTAATGAACGAAATGTTGTCGAAGCATTAACATAATAAAATATTTTATGTAGAAGTTCGACAGGTAAATCAAGAAGTGATATGTTCTCCATGAAAAAATCCTAATGAAATGAATGATATCTAAAATAAATGAATATTTTTTTATTAATTATAGTTTTATATGCAATGAACAGTGCAGTGATGAACTCTTTCACTCGTACTTTCGCATTTAGCAGCATTAATCACGTCGAAATTCAATTGATTGCTTTCTGCTATTTTATTCCAATAAAAATTTGTTTACTCAATCCCTACAAGAGTACTAAGTAAGAAGTGACATGATCTCATTTTTTGAAGATAATCATCAATATTTGGTTGTCTAGTAAATCATTGTTAATGGAAAAAACCATGTGATTGAAAAAATTTCAAGAACTTCTTTTATATGTAAAGCTGAGGAAATCATCAAGGATACAGCAATTGGATAAAAAAGTACAAAAACTCTTATCGTGTTTCGTTTTTAGTATATCATCAAATAAGAAATTGATGTATTGATCAGTGAAAGTGCTTTTAAAAATCTTATTGTCGATCCTTTTCAGTCTATTCGAACAACTTATCTAATTCATGATATTCTAATATCTCAGGAACTCGAAGAAAAACTAGAAAATCATCTGTTATTTTTTCTCGCACACATCCTACACTATACAATTATAATCACGATAGTTTTGTTCGAAATCTTACCTATTTGAGTAGCACATTTTTTCTAGGATATCGAATTCAATGCAACGAATGTCTGATATGCATAACAACGTATTCATTCGCACCTGTATAACTTGTCTAGGTGCTTCATTGAACTGAAGTTGATGTACAATCATTTTAACTATAGTGCATGTCTTTCTATATTCTCTCATGTTGTTGCTAACTCATTCTTCTCGTGTAAAGAATCATCTTTTTTTTTAAAGCAATTTGAGTATTATCTTCGATTTTAACATTTCTAATGATTTTGTTAGAATGGTCAATAAAATTAGAAAAATTTATGTTCTTCTGTTGACATTAAACGAAGCTATACCTTCAATTTTTTTCCGTTAGACATTGCAGAATACAATCAAAAGCAGTCATATAGAATGAAAACTCCATGCTTGTAATTTTTTTTTTCGATCTGAAATTCATTCGAAAAGAGTAAACTATTCAAGAAGATTAAAAATGACGTTTGTAGAGAATTTCTTATGTAGGATATTTTATACCTTCATTAAAAACGTCTGAATTCTAATTACAAAAATGTTTCTGACAAGCTAGATTGTAGAACAAAGTTTTCTCTACAAAATGAACAATTTCCTTTGTTTTCCACATATTATTAACCAAATCATCAGAATCTATTGTATTGTAAATATTAAAATTCTCGAAAAATGATTATTTTGAATAATGTTATCTCAGTTGCAGAATAACATTTTGAAGCCTACTTTAGATTTAGACTCTTTTTAGGATATAACATGTTACTCTTCTAAGAAATTGAACATTATAGAAAAAAAGTTATTTTTCATAATACAAACGACATGTTTTATCGATTTAGAATTTTTTTTACAGATAATTGGTCATAGGTTCGAGTCAAGTTCGAACGATACATTTTAAAAGAGTATCGAATTCTGCTTTTACCACTGTAGTTTCAATATTCTTCAGTTATAGTCATCTACAGATGTGATTTTCGGTCGTATTTGAAAGTTTGATTTTATCAAATGAACTTTAAATAAAAAAAACTCTAAATCTATATTTAGAAATATTGTGAAATTCTCATTCTACTTGACTACTCTTAAATGTCTCCGATAACATTTGTATCGAAGAAAATTGCAAATACATTTTGTGTGAAGTCTTCTACATACAGTTTCAGGGTTAATATTTCATAGAATTTATACATGTTAGCATTTCAATGGAAAATCATCTCGTGTATTTTCAGATAAATATTAAAAGTTAGTTGTATCCAGTACTGATTCAAAACCAATGAATTTTCTTTGTATAAACGTACCGATACAGTTAGATTTTTAATCCATTTTGAATGAACAGTTAAATGATTTTCGATGCTTCTATCTGCTCATATCTTCACTATCTGTATCCGATGCAATCGATTTGAAGATCTTCATCTTTTTATTTTTGGAGAAGATAATATCTGTGCATATAAATATTCAATTACTTTTTCCATAGTCTTTCTATCGAATGTGTAAAAAGTGGATTAGACTGAAAACGTGCAGAAAGCATCATTGACTACAATTACAGTTCTATTTACAAAGTTTCTAGTCAACGATGTTTCCTGGCAGTCTAATGTGCTTTCAAAAAATTCAATGGAAATAATATGCCAAATAACACTTGGAAACCTTTGGATTTATCCATTAATGAAAAAGATCTCAACACAGAACGATTATTTAATAGTTATAATGGATTAATGAAACGAAAAATTGACTATTTGCTGATAATCACTTGCTCGTTGATCGAAGAAAAGATCTCCTGTTGTTTTCTATTTCTACGCTTTAACTTGTTTCTTTTTCTCAAGAACGTTGGGAAAATCAACTGCTTTTTATTTACCCAAAGTAGTTAATCATCTATGGGTGGAACTCTCGAAAAAATAAAGTTAAAAAACAAAGTTTTTAATATATAAATATAGAAAGATACATCTTAAGTTTACTTTACCAATAAAATAAGGTTGAGCTACGTCATCTAACTTGATAACGTAAAGTTAATTTACTATCGCGAGATACGCAACATAATAATCTTATGTTGAGATCGCAAATGTAGCTGACCAACATTTTTGGATCATAAATTGTTAAACCTAATCTGCTTCAATTGTATAATATTCAACTAAAATTTCCTGAAAATGCGACTTCAAGATTGATCCTCAACTTTCATATAATTTAAATTAAGAATTACCAAAAGCATTATTTTATTGTTTTACCTGTTCTGTTTCTCTTGCAACAATAAAAAAAGCTTATTCATGGAGATATTCATATGTAAATATTTAAAAATACGTCACTCTCCCTTTCCTTATATTCGAAGAGTGACAACATATTGTGTTCTTTTAATAACGGGAAAAAAGCTACGAAACCCTTGTTTTTGTTGTTCGAAAGAATATAAGATACTTTTTTCGAAAAAAATGCGCGCAGTTTATTTTTTTTCACTACAAGAGATTTACTTGAAAAATAAATGAAAAGTGTAATGATTGGATCTCATTCTTCAGCATTTAAAGAAAATTTATATATGCGATAAAAAAATCAAATAATTCATATGCAGAGGGTAGCTTCTGTATAAAAGTGACTCGATAACGTCGAATTAATGTCGTCAGTAAACTACAAATCGTATTCACAGCATATTTCTAGATATAGATAGTCTCTCTCTCCAATTCCGTATCTTCGAAATGGGCCTACGAAGGTATTGAAAACAAATGTTTTTGAAAAGATAAATATCTTAAAGTGCATCCAATCCTCTCGTCGAATTGTTAGCCCTGAAGATCGAAACATCATATCCTATTTCTCAAAATTTGTCTTGACTTATTATGTACTTAAAAAGCATTCTTTCTTTTTGTTACATTCATATCTTTACATTTTTATCACTTTTAAATTGAGTAGATGTGGGTGTTTTTGTGTTAGACATGATTATCGAAGATATAAATCGAATATAACATGTTTTAAGACAATATATTAGAGATGAGTTGCTTGGTACTAATTATGTTTCCTATTACGAAAGATTCTAACGATATAATTAACTGTATTATATACGAATATAATCCTATATTTCAACAAAATTCAATATCGTTATCTTGTTTAATTTCATATTATTCATTAATTAACAAAAAACGATTCAAGCTTATCATCTTCAAACTTTTTTCCTTATTACAATAGAAGAAAAGCTTAAAAAAAAGAAGAACAATAGTCTAAATAAATTGTTTCTCATGAGTTGAGTGTGAGAGTGTTCCTTCCTCATTTAAAACCACATCCCTCTGTCGTCACCTCTGTTTTTTAGGGATTAATGATCGTCGGATAGTCGAAATGGTGGATCCGCTAGTGAACAATCTTCCTAAAACCATTATTTTCATTGGAAAACTTTGATTAAAATATTTGTGGAAGTGATACGAAAAAATAAAAATTACTTATTTTCAAATATCTTTTAACAATCGGCCAGACCTTCTTAATTCTTCTACTTTTTATTTTTCTAGCTTGGATAACCAAAATAAATTATTTTCCAAAAGACCAGCCAAAATAAAAGCATGGCTCAACTTTGACTTTCCCATATCAATAACTTGTTCTAAGCTATAGCCTTGTCCTAAATGATCCTATCCATCAAAATCTAATAATGCCATAGGTTTTTTGTGTTTATCATTTGTATCTCCGCAACAATATTTTATGTAAATATCATTTAATTTTTTGTATGCATCTGTTTGTTCACCATATTTTGCATATAATGGTACATAGATTGTTTTATGTGCTTCAATATAATTCAATCTTTTTTCATTCCATAAAGAATAAAGTGGTTTATTTGCTTTACGTCCAAGTGGAAAACGATGTGGTTTAGAATTATTCCAATCATTTTCAGCCCATTGCCAATAGGCTTCTGATGGTGAATAGTCATCTGTATTTGTAAATTGTTTATAAACTTTACAAAATTGCCAAGGATTTTCCATATTTTTTTGCAATAAGCATTTTCCCATCTTTATTATTTGGATATAATTCAATTAGACCTAGAAAAAAATGGACTAAATTCTAACCATCATTTTTCTCTTGTTGTTGGCTTAACATTATAAACAAGCCAATTTCATTAGTGAAACATTCTGGTTTAGGACGACGTATAGCAAATATTCGTAGATGATCTAATGATAATAGTGATGATAAATGACGATTTTGTTGAGAATGAATTGAATCGCTAAGATTTATTTTTTTTTGTTTGTTTAGATTTTTTATCAGAAAATGAATTTTTACGGTTTATTGGTAGTGAAGATGCCATCTTATATGTTTTGTTTGCAATGATTAGTAGAATTTTATGTCGGTTAAGCAGCAGTGTTATTACAAAAAACAACAGAAAAGAGAGTAAGAGGAAAGAAAATAACGTGAATAATAATGTATATCGACCTTTTAAGAAGAAAAAACAGCAAAAGCACATGGTGATGTTTTTATTTGCTGATCAAAATGAACGAATCAAACAATTACATTAAATGTTATTTAATTGATTCCACATTAGACAAGCCCTTAAATCCACTCAGAATCACTGTCAGTTTATCCTACATGCATGTGGATCAGTTTCAACACTATTGTTAGCTAGCTCCATCTTTTGTTCGTTTTCTTCTTTTATAAACCGAGATTTTTCTATCTTCAATCTGCATGCAAATGCCATTTTTTCAAGAATAGTAATTGAAAGTAAATAACGAGTGTAGCTTTAGCCTTAAAATTACAAATAAAAATACTATCTTGTTGAAAGACATTCAAGAATATATAGAAAAGACAATGTGATTTAATCATGAATCTTATTTAGAACTCTTTACATTCTTTATGATAAAAAAAAATTGTTATAAATATTACAAGGTTCTGATTGTTTTTCATGCAACTACTAACAGTCACCACTATCAATAGTTTTTTTATTTCTAACTTATTCAAAAAAGAATCCTCACCCATTTTGAACCATTGAAATATTCTGTAGCGAATTATCAAATTCATTACTTTTATTTCAAAAAATAATCTCGAACGAAAATGAGAAGAATTGAGTTAGTTTAACATGAATTATCAGTATTTAACGATATACATATATATAATTCATACTGATCGAGTAACTAGGTTAATGAATTAAATCATAGTTTAGACATCTCTAAGTCAGAGAAAAATCAATGCAAATGTAGGTGTAAAAAACCAGGGAATAATATAATGAAAAGCAACAATGGCTTATATTTTTTGAATAAATAAAATGAAGAAATGATATACTCTTTTTCATGATTTTATCTACGGTCAATTAATTCAATTGATTGTTTTGATTATTATCTTCAACTGTCATCCAACCATACATACTATAACTATTCATAATATAGTATATAACTATTATTCTCTAATACATATAGAATTTCTCAAGAATAATTTCTCAATCAATTAAAAGTATAAATCATTTTGTTTGGCAAGACGGATAGAATCATTTAAAACATCGACTAAAACACGGAAACATGTAGATGTGACATCTTTTCCAAAACTATAAATAAGCATTAGTTCATTTTTTTTGTTAGACTTGACGAACCATATGAATATTTTTTTCAAAGAGAAACATTTGTTATCAACTGGTTGAACATCAGACACTTGATTTCACATATTATTCGCTAAGTCAACACAAACTTTCGGTATGAAGAGCCATCGAAATGCATATGCAATAAATCGCCATTACATTCCAGTATATATACCATAGAGATAATTTGCTTCATTGGAAATATAACTATCATTTCCATTTGAATAGGCTTATATGCTACTTGATACTAAATCAACTATAGTATCGTATGATACTAATGTTGAATTAACAAATGTGCTTGTAATTACTATTAAAGTTTTCACAAACAGTATAAAATAAAACCATATCTTACGACTTGAATACATTCAGAGAAGCTGATTGCTTTTCAATTACTTTTGCATAGGATTTCATCGATTTTAAATTAAACAGATTCAAAAATGAAGTCCTAGATAATATCGAAAGTTTGAATTCATATTGTCTGTTTTACTTGACTAATATTTCAAAAAAGTCTATTTCTGACTTTTGCAAAAAAAGAATAAAACTTCTAATAGACTTTCACTTATGATATACTGTCTTGATCAAGTATATCAACGATTTATATTCTCATGGAATTAATTTTAGTTCCTTGCTTTAGTCTTTTTCACGTCTCCGTGCAAATTTTCGATGAAAGTTTATATGAGAATTGTATGTATAAGAACGACTACAATATTTACTAGAATTACCCATGAGGAGAAGGACCTTGATTTTGATAACCTCACTTTATTGTGATACAAGTGAATTGAATCAACTCATGTTTCTGTAGATCATTGGGTCCAAGAGCTTCAGTTTTTCTACATGTATGCAATATTTCACGATGATTAGCTATTTGATGAAGAACTATTGAAGTTCGTGATATTCATGAAATGACCAATGGAGAAAAATATATGACCTTTCTTCAAATTATAAATGGAAATAAACATTCATGAAAAGCATAATTATAAGTGCGAGTTTTGTCGATGAAAACTAGTACGATCAATTGATCTTAAACGTAAATATACGACTATGACAGCAGTACAGCAAGAAAAAATGTAGAGATAAGAAAAATTCCTATAATCGCTATTCTTCATATTATTCCATCGCCATACATATGAGAAATTCACAAACCAAAAATAATTTGTCAAGATATATGAATATTGGGTTCAAGAACACAGTGGCGAGAAAGATTAAAGAGTATTTCATACATTTCGAGCTCATTTTTATTTTGCTTTTTCTTCTTGTTATATTTAAGGTAAAGATATCATCCCATATAAATTGAGTAGAATTTCCATGATCTTAGAAAAAGTATTACGTTGATAAAGATATTTGAAAAAAAACCTGATTGACATCATGCTTTGGAATGCTACAGAATTTCGTTTTCTTTGTCTTAACTAGGTCATATTTCTATGAAGACAAAAGAAAACTGTTCAAAATTTTTAGTGCAACGAGACCCTATTTGGATTTACTATCCATAAAAATTGCATTAGTTTTGATCCTCCTAATCATTGATTTCAGGTTTTTGAGATTCTCTAATCCTCATTATGTAGATACCAAAATTTTCACTGCTTCGAGGATAAATTTTTTGTAGTAGAAAAAAAATGAATGAGTTTTTTTTATGAATAGTAGATCCAAATGGACTCTTCTTGCACTAAAAATTTTGGACAATATCACTTTTTGCTTCACAAAAGTATGACCTAGTTAAGACAAACAAGATGAGATTCTGTAACATTTCAAAACATAATTCCGAACAAGTGTTTTTTTCAATATCTTTATTATTGTAGTACCTTTTTTGAGATTATGCAAATTCGACTCGATTGATATTGGATGATAGTTTATATACTACTGTTCAAAAATATACAGATCCTGACTCTTTACTTTAAAATATAACAAGGATAAAAAAGAAAATGAAAAAGGGGTCGAAACTTATGAAAAGTCCTTTATTTTCCATCTAAACAATCATGTCATTCAGAGCTTTTGGTTTGAGCTTGAAGTCTGGAGATGTTGAGAGTCAGACATGATCACGATTGGGCTTTACTGGTGAATGTTGAATCATATTTTAAAAATTTGGTCATCTTACCTTTATTTGTAGGCAAAATCAATGTAATATTCGTCATCAATGTCAAAACACTTACGAGAGAACATATTTAAGTGCCCCTCTTGAGAAAAAATTTAAAATTATTCTATTCGATAAAGATCATAATGAATATGTCTAATATCAATGTCTTAGCTGTCCCTCACCTAGATATGAAAATCTGAGAGCAAACGATGATTGTTTTGATTGAATTTGAAAATTACAAGGGTTTTAAGATTATTATTCTACTTAAGCGTCATTTATTGGTATTTTTCTCGTATCCTAGAAAATGTTTTATGCCGCAATACATGCACAAAAATAGTCTAGATCTAGATGATATTCATCGCTAATTTGTCCAAATTTTAAACTTTCATTGTGGATCAGATAAATAAAAAATGCTTCACATATGTGGAAAAAAAAATTGCTTCGTTATCCGTTCCTCTTCTTTATTTTGGTACATATGTCTTACTAATTTTCTTTGTGAAATTGTTGATCATTAATTTTGACTCATTTTCTTTTTGTTTTCCTGTATTAAGAAATGTATCACAGAATAATTCTTACATAAAAGCCTCTTACTTCATATTCAAATTTCGCTGATACAAAAAAACACATTTTTGATTTTTCAGTCAAACAAGTCTGACCACTTCATTACCAATTATTTTGCCAATATATGGCATTAACTATTAGGATAAGTATAATTTCAATGATAAGGTCATTGAATTATTTGTTCAAGCATTTTCAACAAGAAAAGATAGATCAAACATTAGATTCAATTCTTTTCTGGAACATGTTTCCTCTAAAATGATGCTAGATGTGAATCATGATATAACAGTGTTACATGTACTAGAGAGATATTGCAAATTTTGAAAATAGTATACAGAAACAAACTACTGTTAGCAACATCAGCCATGATTTTTGATAGAAAAACATTTTACGTCAACGTTTCTCGAAATACTTATATATAAAAGTAGTAACAGAAATACCCGGTGTTACCTGGAAAGGTTCACGCTTGATATATGGAAATCATAATCAATTGTGCTTGGAAAGATCTGAAAAAAAACTCTAATTAGTAGGTAGTAGATATATAAGGTTCCGGAAATGCAAAATTAAAGCAGAATTTTTTTTTCTTTTCTTTATATATGGTTAGATAGAGCTCGACGAGCTGATCAAGAATATGGGTGTTTTTATTTTTTTCGCGTGAGTTTTTAGGGATGACCTAATATGTCAAAAAAAAAAAAAAAAAAAATTTTTAATAACCGACTAGGTTTTGATTTTTTTT
>CAJNSZ010002591.1:0-14731 GCA_905329745.1 Rotaria sp. Silwood2
GCAAAGTTCCAGATCAAAATTCGAAAGTATAGCTTTGCTGCCAATGTAGGCGTACTATAGAGAAAATTCACTAAGAGCTCGATATCTCCTCAGAAACAAGCCAGAAACCCGAACTTTTTTTACCGTAAGCATAACTCACTACGGGCTACAAGATGCACGAAACCCCGATTGAAAAGTACTCCCGCACCTTGGAAGGTTCCCTAGTTAGCTCAAATTCAAATAGTGATTTTAATAGTCCATGAAGTTTTTTTTCTTTATACAAGACGAACTACAATGGTAAAGTTTCTAAACAAATTGCCAGACAGAATAATTGTCAGATCCTAGGAGACTTTGTTGAATCTATTTTTTAGCAATATCACTTTAACGAGCATAAAATTCTCAACAAAATGAAGCGTTGCTACATTTTTCTATGACAATCTCTTAAACAGTTAAGAATATTACAAAAAAAAAAAAAATTTATTGGAAAAATTGCCTCTTTTCGTTTTTTGTGATACTTTTAATTTTTTAAGAGGAAGTTTGTAGTAAATGCAGCAACTTGTTATTGTGTTCACTTTAAAATGGCATTGTTAAAAAATAGTAGATAGGATTAGTCCTGTCCGAATTTGAAGTCACCTTTACGAGGGAGAAAATCTAGATAAACCACAGATCTTCTCCGGTGTTTTAGCAAATTTTGCCATCATAGTTCATTTAGTATAGGAAACATCATGGGATATTAAATTTACTCTGAATTTCCAACTAAGTATTTAATATTATAGAAAGAAAAAATGCATTGTTAAAATTAATTCTACAATATTATATCATAGTTTGAAATGAAAAGGAAATTAGATATTTGTCATTAACGCATTTTCCAGAGAAGCACATTAGAACTATTAACTTGTCTATTCTATCGTTGACAGTATTAATAACTCATAAAGTTTTCTTTCTTATTTTACGCTTCAATCTCGTAAAAAAAAAACAAATTTCCGGACAGTTTGTCTTTATATAAGTTGCTGTTCTATCGACCAAAACATAATGATTAGTTCTTTTAATAAATTTTAATTCTTTTCAATTTTGACATTAAATACAAAAACGATTTTCGAATTTTTAGAAGCTTTAGTATAAACTTACCAAAAAGAAATGAAAGTAGTTTGTATTTATAATTCAATAAATATCTGAAGATTATCGAATTAAAATATTAAAAGAAGATAACAACAATAGTCTTCAAAAGAAAATCAATATTCATATTCATTAAATTAGTTTAACAAATTCAATTGATTAAAGATTATTCCTAAACACTAGTTTGTATTTTCCTCACGAAGAACAAAAAAAAAACTAAACATTGATCTGAATTTATGCAAATATCTAAAAAACTAACATTTTATATATAATCGACACTTAACATCAAAATTCTAATCAATTTGAAACATATGATATAATTTCAGCGCATTATTTAATATCATATAAATTACTCGAGAATGTACTGGATAATAATGTAGAACTTTTCTTCATCGATAGATTATTACAGAAGACATAAGTTTATAGAAAAACTAAGAATTCAATAATTATCAACCATAGTCTCCTTGTGTTTCACTACCATCAGCACGAAAAAGAATTCAAATAGTGATTTGAATAGATAGCTTTATTTCTAACAAAGACTTTTGAAGATAGAGAGCATTAATAGATTTCTGAAGATAAGATCTCTGAAAAATCAAATACCAAGTTTTTCATCTCCTAGAATTTAGAATTAAAATTTTGTTTGAATTATCAACAGTGATATCGCAAACAATTCTCTATAAAATGCAATGTCTTTCAGCTCACTTCGAAGTTTTTTTGACTGAGACGCATGCACTTTATGAAAAACACCAATATGATGTTTCCGTAAGAAATAACGATTCTGGTCATCATCGTAAAGTTAACGTATCTCTATCAAAAAAATGTCGAAGTGAGCTGGTAGAAATTTCAATTCATCCAGAATTGTTCTATTTGAATTCTTCTTAGTACTGGTAACGTCGAAAAAAATTTGAAAATAAACTAGATTGAATAATTTTGATACAATCAATAAATGAGTTATAAGCTCAACTTTTATATAAGTAAATATCATAGTCTAGACTTCAGTTCAATGCAATAAAACTATCGCTTAATCTTA
Source organism: Rotaria sp. Silwood2 (assembly GCA_905329745.1). Classification (NCBI taxonomy): domain Eukaryota; kingdom Metazoa; phylum Rotifera; class Eurotatoria; order Philodinida; family Philodinidae; genus Rotaria; species Rotaria sp. Silwood2. The sequence continues at coordinate 2,126 of CAJNSZ010002591.1, forward strand.
CGAATGTACAGAAATGATGAAAATACGATTTAACATTATAATTCTCTTACACAAGTCAAAAAGTTTGACAGCAAACTATGTGTCAGGTAATATTCACAATAACCGAAACAATATTTGCTCTTTTTGCACATCTCTAAGACCAAAAAGTCTAGACTATAGCATTTACTTATACCACACTTAAGCTCATAATTCACCTATTGATTTTATGAGTATCTCGTTGAAGATCAAGTAATAATTTGTATACTATTCTATATTGTTGCAATTATTCAACAAGGTGTATTTTCAATATTTTTTTCGGTGCCGTCAGCGTTAGAAATAATCTAGATAGTGATGTGAATAGAAAAAATAGTTTTCAAGAAGAAAATAAGGAAAGAAAAATTATTATCAGATTTTCAAAAATAGAAAACTGCAGAAAACCAAAACTCTAGTTGTTCAGCACCTAAGTATTATAAATATATTATTTTATTTTGACTACATAGAACAATAGAGTAAACTATCTCTAAAACGTTTTCTAGCTGAAATATAGTAAAAAATCGACTTTACGGGCATCCGTAATATTGCTATGTTTCAAATAAAAAACGTTGTAAAGAATTATTATTTCTATCATTCTAGTTAATCTAAATAAAATCCTATTTACGAGTTGTAAAATGCTGAAAAAACTAGATTTTAGTTTTCTTGCGTTCCTATCTTTGCGAATCTAATAATAATTTTTATTTCCTTAAGCTCTTCGGTTGAAAAAATTTTTCTCTATTCAAATTACTATTTGCACTTTCTCCAACGTTTATACCAGCGAAAAAGAAAATTGGAAAATAAACCTTGCTGAATAATTTCCGCAGCCGTTGTACATGTGTCATGAAGTTCATTGATAGTGGAACTAATGTATTTACTAATAATTCATATTTTTCCGACACATTTGCATAAAAGGAAACGTCAAACAACAGCGGCCTCAACAATATCATTTTGTTGTGGTCTACATGAGATTCATGCGTTAAGAAACGGAACTATGCGTGATGTCAAGGTACTCCACGCATGTATATCTTTTGTCGATAATCAAAGGATTAAACATGAAGTCTATGTTGGCACTGTTCAACAGGATGAAACTACATGATTTCTGTTTACACTCAACGTTTTTTCAAATCTATGAGGGTAAAAAAAAACAAGGACAAACTAGTGCAACATTCATAGTTAATTATTCTAATGATATAAATTTGAGTATTTTACAATTACAAATTTTTTTTCTTTTTGCAAAAATATTAGACTATGTATAATAAAAAAGTTTCATTATATTCTTCCACTATAGGAGTCGTGCTAAGCAATCGAGTTAGGTATCCGATATTCGACCTAGTCCCAGAAGCATGGATCTAGGTGCAAAAAAACGTACCCATGCAGGACACTACTTTAGATCCGATTTATAATACACTAATTCATAATGATGCTTACGAGTAATATAAGTTTCCCTTGATATTGATTTCTAGAAGAAGAAAAAACAAAACAATATTTATCATACTCGATAAGGTTTCATTAATAGAAAAGCTCACATTCCAATCCATTGATTATAATAAAAACATTGCATTATAATGAACATAAATATATAATTTAAATCAATAATATTTTCAACGAAATATGAACATCAATCTGATTGGCACTTCACACTAGAACGAATGAATAAACAAAAAAAAAATGAAATTATCTTTTGATATTAATTATTATTACCATCATTTTTTTTTCTTCTTTTGTAATATTACATATATTTTACACTGTTCATTGAACTTATGAAAATCAAGGATGTTATATATCAGTAAAATATTAAAAATAAAAAAATGAAGAAGATCGATGTTATCATGCTTCAAATTTACATTCTTATTTGATGAATTAGATGAACGAATGAAATTTTCAGAAAAATATTTTGTCGATGATTAGTAGTGACATTATAGATGTCTGAAGTGTGTAAAGCAAAGAATTTTTTCTATAACTAAACAATAGGAATTTGTTGAAGTTTTTTGGATAACTGAATGTGTGTCTTGAAGTTGACAAATAATTACTTTTAGTCTACCGACAAATGGAGATGAATCATCGATTCAATATCAAATGTAGAGCACACTTATGCACTTAGTGGCGCTAATTTCTTAATATCCAGGGAGACTTTGTCAAGAGGTGATCTTTACATTAAATTGTAGCTTAGAGAGAGAGAGTTCCTTCTATCGGGTCAGATTTTTCGGCCCAATTTTTGTTTTTAGAAAAAATAACTAATTAAGTCGGCCAATGGTGTGCAATGGAACATCACAACCAATGAAAGCAGTACATTGATTCATGGTGAAGCCATTACAGTCGATCTGTGTTTTGATTGGTCAGATTGCTCCGATTATATCTCGGAAGGGACACTTTTCTGTGAAAAACTAAAAACACAGATCGATAGAGAAAATTTTTCTCTACCAAATGATATTCTCAAAAGTTCGACCTAATTAGTTTTTGTAAGAGGTCGCCACGCGTAGTGCATTTGATATTGATTCGCTTAACTGATAATGATTTTCTTTCTATCTGCATACTAGGAATAATTATTATTGCACTTTTTTTCATGCACAACAAATTAATAATCGATTGGTTAAATTTATGAATCGATTAAAATGTGTTTCTATAGATATCGCATGTTAACAAAGAACTATTATTTTTGCTTTTTCTTTATAATAATAATACAAATTTTTGGACATATTAAAGAGAAATGTGATTTCAAGCTAATCAAGAATATTTGTAAAAAACGCAATTACCTGCCAAATAGCAAACTGATATTCAAAGTAATTTTAACAAGTCAGACCACCGGTAAATATTTATTTTTCATTCCATGCTTGTGAAGAGAAAGAAAATGAGTGTTTACAGTGATCTCTCTTTTGTTCAAGCAATTTGAAGAGTTTTTGATGTGTGTGTAAAACTAAATGCACGAGTTCGAGTTAATTTGGATAACAGTTTTATCCAATGAACATTTTTTTCAAACAAACTCAAGGAAAGAATAGCAGACAGACTCTGAGATTTTATAGCTCTATAGAATTGGACTCCGCTGTTTTCCCTTTTCAAAATCCTATGACAGATGTGCGAAAAAAAGTGATTTTTCTTATTCATATTGATTGTGGTAATTTCGAATTAATGTTTAATATTAAAAGTCAACTTTTATTTTATTCTAACAAAGTCTTCTAAGTCGAAATTTTGAGACTATACTGAAATCAATTTTTTAGCTAATAGAAGTCAAAAGCAAAATGACAAGCAGACATGGCGAAACTCATTACTACGATAAATCTATCAGTGTGCATCAACTTTTTTTATAATACAGTGGCAACACGAAACGAATGATATAACAGCCTCATTAATAGACAAAGCAACATTCCTTATGTTAAATCTGTTTTCACTTTGACATCATTTATCAATCTAAGGTTCATTTTGAAATATAGAGAGAACGAAGAAATAGGTACAAATGATTATATAAACAATACCATGTTCTTATGAAGAGAAAAAAAGTAAATGTGATGCATGCCCGTTTTCCTCTCCATGCATTAGATTATTTCATTCAAAGAAGAAAGTTCATGATTATTAACTATTTGTATTGATATTCGTATATTTATTGATTTAGACTGTTATTATTATTGTTTTCTTTCTTCGTAAAGTTAACGCCATAGTTAAAGCTATTATAACGAGTAATACTTTGGATTTAATTAAAAGTATAGTTATCTTGTAGTTATCGATATAACAAAACGTATGATTATTGATATTTTTATTCGTATAATTGTTTATGTAATTATAGGTGTCTTCATTGGTGTTATTTTTGCTTGATTGCTGTCAATATACTTTACAAATGTTTTTATTCTTCCATTCTTGATTTTTCAAACAAAGGCGGACACGTCCGCCGTAAGATTGTAAGGGTGTGGGTGGTGTGAGTGTGGGTGTAGGTGTGTGCATACCTGTCTCATCTTCGTCTAGATGCACACCCACCCACACACTCACACCCATCCTCGAGGCTGCACATTACATTTTCCTTTGTCGATCGAACGTCCAAAAGACATCACAAGTAGTTTCTGAATGAGAACCATTTTTACATAAGGAATCTAGTTCGTCGTCACCTAATGGACACTCGATAGTTTTACTACATAATTGATCATAATCGATACACATTAATATTCTGTAAAAGATAATATTTATTGTCATTGAAGTTAAAACTGAATTCTTCATTCTCAACAATGAGTACAGTTTTATTCATTACTAGTTGATCTATTTGAGGAACTTAACTTATGTCGAAAAAAGTATTCGCAATAATTTATTTTATCATGATATTGTGAGAAAATCGTTAATTGAAGAAACGTTTACTCGATAGAAAAATGTTATGTAATAATATTTTTTTAAATAGAATTTTTCAGCTTTATCAAAGAAGTGAGTTTTCTGAAACTGCTTATTAATTATCTAGACTTTTAAAATGAAGAAAGCATTATGCAATATTACTTAATATATTTTTACAAAAGACTCACTCATTCGTCGTTGACTTATGATGAGTGTTATTCTTCAAACATCGATACAATGATCTTGCACTATTCCACTGGCATAAATAGCGTTCATCGATCCCTCCTAAACAGTCAACTATTCCATCATTGATATTGGCGATTGGTAGACAAATTAGTTCTGTTGCATTGACCAGTAAACATGGATGTCCATATGATCCATTGGAAACTGAATGAAAACACTTGGCTTCATCCGCTCAATTTTGACAATTCCAAATGCCATCACATCTTGTGTACTGGTTGTAACATTGCCATTCTTCACAACTAGTTTCGTACGTTTCAATTAGACCATTAATTTTTTCTGTGTATTCTTCGTATCCACCGCAAAGGATAGGAAAATGAGGAAGCTTGACTGACTTTTCACAGTCATTTTGCCTTTCTAACCATATATTTGTACTGGGTAAACATTGTATGATATTCACTTCTGTTGTATGAGAAATACATGTCAAGCGATGTTTGTGATTTAGAGAACAACTATCATTGTATTGTTCGTCAATCCTATCGATACAGTCACTAATATAATCAACTAGACGATGCTTAGAGAGACATTTATTACTACATCGAAATTGAGTAGTTTCAAGACAATCATTTGTTTTCTCGTTTATTGTTGTTGAATATTGTTTGGTCATACGTTTTCGAATGAATTTGACTTGTGAAAGCCAATTTCCTGCAAAACTGCTGATGTTTGAGAGCTGGCAAGAAAGAGCTGTGGACGGGTCACTGATTTTTGGAAAACGAATACTCGGTTGAGAAATGCCGCATCGTTGTTCATCATAACAGATATAATCTGGTAAGGTTGGAGATTTATTCGTTCGATTCCATGAATAAACATTGTGCAATTGACTCCTGCCAATGGGCTTAGCAGGAAATTCAAATAATGGTAGACAGTATTTTTGCATTCTTGAGATACAAGACCGACGCGGCTCTGAACAAACATTGTTACAAGTACCGTTGAATAAATGTGCATAGGCTACATCATCCTGAAAATAAAATGTATACTGTATTAGTTGAATTTGTTCATACATACAGTGAAGATATGAAGAATATAACTATATATATGTCAGCGTTTTGATCGCCAATAAGAAACGATCGGTCTGATAGAAAATCTCTTAGTGACCAGTATCCTGGCTGCTCTCTATCGAATGATGAATATTTCATTGTGGTGAGTTAAATCTGAAAAACCTCAGAATCTCTGCAATCTTTCCAATAGACCAATGGAACAAATGTCTTCTCTGAGGAGGATCGAGCGACAAATGAAACAAAATCTTTCAAGCTTTTCCATCCCATTCTGGTAGCCACGCCATTCTCAATTTTCTGATGATTCCAGTCTTAGTCTTAGTAACGGCTTAAAGAAGTTATTTCAAAACTTGTTCGCACAAAATCTGGGAAAGCTCTTAAACTGTGGTTATTAGATTTATACACTGAACAAATAGTACATTCCTTAGCATATTTTTCTGAGCTATATTTTGAGTAGTATGATATATAAGTTAATGCACTCAGAGACAATAAACATCTAGCTACAATGTTTGCCTTCAATTTCATAGGCATGTATCGGAACCAAAACTTGTTCCGCACATCCCGAGCTGGTATATTAAAGGTAAAAAATAGTATGGCTTCATTTTTCAAATAATTTGGAGAAATACCAGAATCGACTCTTAAGTTTATCTACATTTAGAAGCTGAAATACCATTTTTGTATAAGTTAGGCATAGAACATTGAAAGAGGATGATTACAAACGGCAAATGCCCTGTATGTAGACTATGCATACGCAGGTCTCTAGAGTATCTGAAGCATTAGAATTGTTACGTCATGAATTTCCAGATCTGCTTAATTGTCTATACTACCAACAACAAAACGGTTGCGAGGCTGTGGATGTGGGTGAGTGTGGGTGTGGATTTCAGTGCCGATGTGAGTTTCAATGCTTCATCAATAAACCAACACCTACACCCTATTTAATAATGTTTCACACCAGTTCAATGGCATTAAAATCCGGACTATAACCTGGCCATTGGGATAACTGAAGATTATGTTGTTCACACCATGGCCTAAATTGAACACTTTGATGCCATTTCAGTCCGTCAGAAACAACAGAATCTGTTCGATTCTTTTATATTTCCAGATAGCGCTTCATTCACTGTGTCACAATATGTGTCACTTTTTAAAAGAGTTGAACGGATTCTGTTATGGCTCTAATAGATTGAAATGGCATCGAAGTGTTCAATTTAGGCAATTGTGTGAACAATATAATATTGAATTATGCAAATGGCCAGATTATAGTGCGGATTGTAATGCCATGGAACCGGTGTGGAGCATTATTAAACAGAAGGTTAAAAGTACGAATCCAAGGTCACAACGTGAACTAGAAAATGCGACCGATGAAGCTTGTTATAACCTGTCATTCAAATGTTGTTCAAGCTCGTATCAAAAAGACTCAGACAGTATATTCGCACATTGTACATGTATCTTCATCCCAGGTCGATGATTCCAGCATACGGATCCGTCCGGAACGCGTAGCAAACCGCGCATTTTCCGTCCAATTCCCATCGATTCCCGCGCCATTCTTGCCGAAACCGACCGGAAAAATAATCGGAACAGGCTGGCAGAATTCCGATCGAAAAGTTCTCGTAGCGGGAACCACTATATTCTAAAAAGTTTCCACTCATTGGAATGTACCGGAAACTAGACCATATCCCTACGAAAACAACGGTGATTTACCGGAAACAATAAGGAAAAACACCGTACCCTTCAGGTACCACGCCAGAAACAGACCGTACCCGTTCCTAACCAGTAGAAAGTAACCTTATTCCAGAAAGATTTTTTAGGATCCTAATCTTCTTAATTCCTAGTTTCAGTCCCAAAAAATGTCCTAGATGTAAGATACATTTCAGTAAAGATCTTCAAAGATCTTTTTCCATGAAAACACGTCTTACAGTCCCAAGAATACCTTAAAAATAAGATAGATTGCAAAGAAGATATTTAAAGAGCTCTCATTGAAATAGCTATAGTGTGTTCGGATAGTCACTAGAGGTAGAAAAATGTGAATATCTCAATGGTGTTTGGACCAAGTCAGTTGATTTTTCTACTACGGATAGAGAAGTTTTCTTAGTCCATATTCATAAGAAGAGCGTAGATTAAAACTGTTTCGACGTATCACTATTGACTTTGATAAAGAAATGTTCTCCTAGGCGAATTTCTGTAAAAATCGCGCTCACAATATGCCTTAAAAGTTATCATGAACAACAAATTTGAATAAGTTCAGTATATTATAGCCGAAGTAGACTAATTTTTTTGAAAATATAGAGGCATATTCCCGGTTCAAATAGTGTTAGGTGAAATAATATCCCTTACATCTTAAAGTTGTCGTACACATAAATAGTCTTTCTAGAAAACCCTTAGAGGATAATGCCATTTTACTGATTTCAAAAGTGATCTTTCGAAATAATTAGTTTCTGTCGATGTTATTCTTATGGATATGTACCAGAAACACTCCTCTATCAGTGGTAAAAAAATTAACTCATTTCATTCAAACATCGTTGAGATATTCAAAGTTTTCTATCTCAAGTGACTTTCCGGGCACCCTATATCACCTTTTCCAAATAATTTTAAAATAGGATACCTTCGAAAAAATATTCCTAAAGACCATTTTTGCCTCACCCAAGATTTTCGCTGAGTGGTCGTTTGTCTTTGGCAATCGAAAGGGAAATCCATGAGAAATAGTACAACTTTTGACCGGGTCATTATAAGTGGCAAAACGATACAGTACATAGCTGGCGAACGTTCGATTTTGTTATGTATTTTGATTTTCTTTAAGTGCCTGTGCTATATGGAATCAGGTTTTTTGGCAAGCGTCGCTGATAGTGGTGTGTACATAGGCTTTTTCCTGAAACTCTTCTATTCCTTACTGCCGGCTAGCAAAGAAGTCTCCGTTGTAAAAATGAATCTCCTAAAACCACTCCATTTATGAGCCTTCGTCCATGTTTGTCTGTCTTCGAATAGATCGACGTATCTCTGAAGGCTATTTTTGTGTAGTGGATCTATAGAAGGTCTCCATTCTACGTTGTTCGCCAATCTACAGGCCTCTCATACTATTGCTATCTGCTACGAGACTCGAATGAACTTTACTGCGTGATGCACTCCTATACATACGTAAGATCATGACTTAGAAAGACTCAAAAAATCCTATTCTTAATGCTCAACAATCGATTTTTAGTCTATGTTACTCCTGACTAGGTTATCATTCGAATGAACTCTAATGTATGGTGTACTTCTATATATAGGGTGGACCATGTGTTAGAAAGGCTCAAAAAATCTGATTATAATCCGATTTTTGATATTCAACAATGGATGTTTATGGATTAAAGTAGAGCCGATTAAAAGCAGTTACTACATTGAATTTGATCGAAAACTTTCATATGTATTCGGTTTTTGTTGAATGTATTGCGAAAACGTTTCAATGTAAAGTTTAGCAGTTGCTTTTGCATGTGTCCCGTCGAAAAGTATCACCGATTTGTCGGTTAATAGTTATTGATCCCATGCAACTAAAATCAGCAGTTCCGAGTCATATCGTGGCGTATCCTGTGACCGGATCCGAACTCCACAGCCTTATTGAAAATGACTGGATCGAGGTTTCGGAACCAAATCGAAAACGACAGTATATGGCTCGTATCCCGTCACCGTCATAAAACGCCGGAACCGCATTCGGGAACCGTACCGGGAACAAGAACCCGTATCCGGACATCGCTTCCGGATTCCGGGTGTGGGTATGGGTGGGTAAAAAAAGAATAACAGTGAAACTCACACCCACACACCTACATACACACACTCACATCTACACCTACGCCCACACCCACACCCACTCGCACTCACACCCACCCCACACCCACACCCACACCCACACCCACAACCATACCCAGTTTCTACAATTGAGCCGATATACCGAGATATATAACCTGTTTTATTGTACAGCTATTTATGAGTCAGTTTGGATTAATATAATTGCGAAAAAATTGGCCAAACTCGGCGTTTTCGATGATTCAATCATGATCATATCGTTGACTTTCTTTCACACAGTTTTGATGACATGGGTAAAGAGAAAAATCTCAATTGGTTATGTTCATCCTCAGAGCTGTTTCCTCGCGAAATTTCATCATCTGCAATATGTTGAATTAGAAGCTTTTCTGCACGATTTGTGTGCTATCTGATTTATGTCGTATTATATTCCTCACTTTTTTTCTTTTTCTGTTCTATTCTTTCTTCACGAAATGCAGCATAGAATGAAGAGAAAAGGCATTTTATTTTTTTTCTGTCTTGATCTCAGTATGCTCACCGAAGCATTGGGTAAGAACAACCCCCTCAAATTCCCTCTTACCTATACCAGGTAAAATGTATGCACAAAACACACGAGAAAAAAAAATAAAACACTTCTATTTTTCTCTTGAATGTTTCATCGATATAAAGAACGAGTTTTCGTGTAGCGATGAAGAATTGACTATGCAGCAATGAAATTAATTTCGTCTCAAATTTCGATTTTCTTTTTTCTTTAACAATCGATAACAATGTAAGAAATCGATTGACGTGCAAACTAGACAACTAAATTTCATTTTAGCTGTATGTCTGCGACTCAAAACTTGCTAGTATCGATTTTCTTCAATGTCATTTAATGGTATGTTTTTATGAAAAATATTTTTTCTTGCTTCAACTCTTTCTGTTTGACTCATACGTCGTACAACGTGTACAATTATGACGGAAAACCTCGTTGGTTCTCATTTTCTCCTTGATGACATAATATTCAGTTACAATTACAATATGAAAATATTCGTGACACAACTCTCTCAATTTATCTATAAGGAGTAGCGATGCGTATGTGGGTGTGGACGTGTGGGGTATGGCTGTGATTTTGCGTGTGGATGTGGATCTTGTCGTGATACACATTGACATCGATATTCACATCCGCACCCACACCCTATATGTACTGTTGAAGAATTACGAAACTCAAACACGGGTGGTGGCGAATACAAATACTAACTTTGGTGCTGTTATACAATGTCAATAAGAAAGCTAGTAACTAGAGTGGCATTAGCAAATACTACTACTCTTTTGATATCTTTCAAAACGATTACCGGAACCATGTCAACTTTTTTTTACAATTTTCAGGCATTCCAGAATCATTTTGACTTGTTTCTCCGATTTCAGATACGATGCATATTATCGTTCACATAATTTTCACTGTCCTGTTTCTTGGAGTGGTTCTTCATGGTCAAGGTGCTGGTGGTGGACGTCATGGTCATGGTGGAAGTGACAATTATGAAGATAGAAATTCTGACCATGCAAGGCACGGTGGAAGTGTCGATTATGGAAATCGTGGCGGAAAGTATGGTGGTGGTAATAGATATGGCTACGTGGATGATTCAGAAGATAGTAAAATGTTTATTCACTCTTCTTTCTAGTCGAATTCTCAGATGGAAAGATAGCTAGGAGTAGGATGTATTTCTTTCCAATAATTAAAAGTAGTTTTCGTTTCTTTCGATGCCTCTCAAAAATGCCTGTTTGCACTACAGATCAATAAAAATTAACTCTTCAACATCTCCATCTGCTTCTTTCTCGTCAACGTTTCGATTTTCCTTGTCAATCTATGGGTTTTAACATTTTTATGTCATTTGTTAAGGAAGTATTATGTCCTACTGATTGAAAAATACCTTTTTTGAGTATTTTGAATATTCTAATACATTAGATAACTACTGATGTTCATATATTTGTTACAGGTGGTCATTATAATAGAGGTCGACAAAGGCCGCACGCAACTACTGATCATCATTCATCACTGGGCAATATGTTGTACTTCATACTGTTCTTAGTAACTGTCGTCATCATTGGCTGCTGTATTGGTGGCTGTTGTCTAATTTATAGATTTAAAACTAGATCTGGGTCAAATACGACATTTACCAACGTCCCGACCAATGAACCACCTTCCGAACAACAAACTACGAAATTCACCAGCATACCTATTGACAAGACAGCATTGAATAATATGAACATATTCTCATCAGGAATTTGGTCGGGTCGATACTTTCAATATGGTAGATGGCATGATCCACAACAGTTGTCGCTGTCATTTGATCCTAATTCATTCACAATAAATGGACACGGATCGGACGATGTTGGCGCATATACTGTTACCGGCAGATACTCGACGACAACCAATGAAATAGAGCTCGAAAAAACATATCAACAAGGAACAGGTGATGAACGGGAAAATTTCGGGCATTTAGTTACTATTGAAGTTACATGGAACCCTGAGAAGCAACTATTTGATGGCAACTGGTATGTAGATAAGAGTTCATTTCGTGATGAAGACTTATTTGAACTCAAGTTCGAGAAATCGGTGTAGCCCCTGACAAGCAAAAAACGCTAGACTCCTGAACCTATAAGGGTTCATAATTAGCTAATGCAAGACAATGAACTCATAATAAACAACAATTAACTATCATTTTATTCTTAGTGCTTACTGTGCTAAATTAATTTCTAACAGATTATGATAGGTTTGAATTTACTTTTATAAATTTGTCATTGCTGATTTTTTCCTTTTATCACAAATAAATTTATTCTTCGTGATTCCTAATGTTCAAATGTATCTGGGCACACTTCTTTTGAAAAATATTGACGATATCATGCAACGTGTTCTGACTATTAGTACAACTTCTAAGTATTGAATAAATGAGGCTATGGATGTAAATAAAATCAAAGCACACTTACAACAACATCCTACAACTTTTATGCTAATGAATCGTTCGCAGAGAAGGAAAACATATTAATAAACATAGATCATAAAAACTTCATGATACATTCAAACAAAACAGTTAATGAAAATATGTCACATCGATCTCTTAAACGATAAACAACATCCCAAATATAAGAAATGGTGAAGCTAATTAATTCATCAAGCTTGTGAATAACGGAGAAAATCCATCTACAAATGTGAAAAACATTAAAATAGTCAAAAATGTCAAATTCAGCGTAATAATGAACAAATCGATCATTACAATGACTATAACCAAATACAATATGGTGA
>CAJNSZ010002592.1:0-14726 GCA_905329745.1 Rotaria sp. Silwood2
ATGAATAATCTATATGATTAAACGTATTAATCGTTATGATGCATCGATTATCAGAGAATCTTCACTTAAGCTAATTAGATCAAGTTTATCATCATTTTTTGTATTCATTGTCTATTCATATATATTCGAATCTCATGATTGATAAATTATACATGAAAATTTTCCAGTGTGTGATGAGACAAGTATAATATCTTATAAGGAGACATTTATAAAGAAGGCCTAAGTGAAAGCCAAAGTTTTTGATCCTCTGTTCTACTCAGATTTTCTCAGTTTAATCACTCTTCACCATAAAAAAAGATAGTTTTCTAAAATGGACCACTTCCTTTTTTTATTAGATAATATTTCATTAAATAAATGAATATAAAAAGACAAAACACATGTTTCATAGACCACAAACAAAAATATAACCTATTGCAAAGTTTTTCTTTTTCAAATCCATTTCTCTTTTAATGAATAGAAAATAGAAAAATGAATCTCTATACAAATGGCACTACAAAATCTAACAACGTTCATTGTATTGCTCAAGAAAAGAACTATCTGTCCATCTAACATAACCTTCAATTATTTCAATACCATATTTATATTCAATTGATTTACATACAGTTTATACTCTATTTAAAAATGTTCTGCAAAACAAACTAAGTTTCAAAATTTTCGCTGACTTTTGTGTGACAAAAAAAAGAAAAATAGGCATAGTACGTGTCTGGACGTCCGTTCTATATGGATAGCCCCTAACGACAAATTGCCAATGAAATATTTATCTGTTTTATTATAAAATGTTATTAAATGATGATATAATACATCATGAAATGAGATTTGAATTCGTTCACTATAATATGTTATTATACCAATATGATTTCAAATTAAAACTCAACTTTCAATATATTTTGAGATGAACATTCATTGAAATAAGTTGTGTAATTATATTTCGTATTCAGAGGTGTAATTTAGTACTGAAGGCATGAAGGGAAGGAAAACCAGAGCAATGGAGTACTGCATGAACAGTTTTCAAAAACACGACGATTGTATAGGGTTACATGAATTTCGGTTCGGACTATGGGCCCGGTCAGAAAGTCCGGTGCTTTTTCTAGTCGAGCCGAAAGTCCTAGAGGAATTTCAGTCCATGACCTCATTGACCCCTAAAATAAAAAACTTAATTTTTTTTTATTAGTTGCTGGACATTGTAGTGCTTCGCAGAACGACATAGTGCCCAGCGATATGGCGTAGTACTGAGCAGAACACTATAATGGGTGTGCGTATCAATGAAAAAAAGACTCAGACACCTAGACACACCACACCTGCACCCCACTTACATACCCATTATGACGTCTTGATCAACACTACGATGTCCAGCAGGTAATTAAAAAAATTAAGATTTTTATTTTAGGAGTTAATGAGGTCACGAGCCGAAAGTCCTAGAGAAATTTCGACCTGGCCCGAAAAAGCGTCGGAATTTCGGACCGGGCCGAAATTCTGATCTTCCTTTCATGCTAGTATTCTATTGCCACTTGATAAGATGAGTTCTTCTGGTAACATTGAAATACCATGTATTGTGATATCTATACTCACATCCATATCCTATTTTTCACTACTATTTGATTTTATCTTGTATTTTCTATATTTCTTGTCTTAGTTTTTGCGCAATATTTCTTCTCTACTCTACTTGCATTTGGTTATTGCTCTGTGTCCTTTTATCTTTGTTTATAGCAGATAAAGAAGTATGAAATTGACTCAATATTTTTTCTAGATAGCAAAGAAGAGACCTGTTAAAAAAAAACACACTTCAGAATTCTTTCTCTTCTTTTTTTGTAAATATGAGTAATTTGGAAAGTAATGACAGTTTTCATAACTCTAACATACCCAGTGATAATTTCTCCATGAGTAATTCTATTGCAACTGATGAACAATTAGATTCGAATGAAACAAAAGAACATCCTGATAAAATCAATGTTCAACAAGAAAATGAACTTATTTACCTAGAAGAAAAACAAGGCGTCATCGTTTTAGAGGAAGGTAAAGCTTTTGCATCTGATTGGAATCGTTATAATACTAACCTTGAAGCGTCCACGTCGACAACTAGTCAGAGTGACAGCATCTTCGTCGTCAGTTTCGTCGGTGATACTGCAAGTGGTAAAAGCTTTCTCGCAAGCCATCTTCCTGGTATCGAATCCTTCACCTTCGACGAAAGCGAACATGAAGGCCCAACAACAGCAAATGTAATTCGTCTTGAATCTACTTCAATACTCAATACAGAACGAAAGAATAACTGCTTGGTTCTTGATATTGAAGGAGAAAATGGTAATTCGCATCCACGTATTTTAAAATGTTGGGCCAACTATATGTTGCCATCAGAAGCAGCCAAGAAGCGACGCAATGCAGTAGGAAAATATTTTCCAAGATTGGCTTATCTTTTGAGTAATGTCATCATCTTAGTGGGTCAAGACGACCTATTTTCCAATTCTCGATATGTAGATCGAGCTTATCAGTTTGCTGTCCAAGCTGTTG
Source organism: Rotaria sp. Silwood2 (assembly GCA_905329745.1). Lineage (NCBI taxonomy): Eukaryota > Metazoa > Rotifera > Eurotatoria > Philodinida > Philodinidae > Rotaria > Rotaria sp. Silwood2. Next base: position 2,506 of record CAJNSZ010002592.1, read on the forward strand.
CTGATACACAACAAAATGCTCATAAACCAGTGCTTATTATGATTCAGAATAGATATCCAGGTCCAAAGCGATTGTCGTCAGAGGAAGCTACTCAAAAATTCTTGAGCACCAATCCTGATGCTCCTAATCTCTGGATGTTCTTTTTAAATATTCATTGTTTCATTTTTCCATTTAAACACACAGGAGTAATGGTGAATAATAATGAACACTTCAATAAGCAAGTCAATGAACTGCAGAATCTACTTACTACTACATCTGAACAACACCAAGGTCGTTTATTACCTCGTCTTCCTTGGCTTTTGTTGACGCGAAAAATTAGCCAAAAGTTGTCAAAAGATGAGCCCATTAACATGCACATGATATTGAAAGATATTTTAATTCAAGAAAAGACTCTTGATGAAGATGACATCTTATCATTTTTATTTCGTAAATTATACGAACAACAGAATATCCATTCTATTCGATGGTTTCATTATTGCCGCGATTTTGCTATAGAAGTATTGGCTCGTTTCATTGCCTATCGACTTCGGAGACACAACTTTGAAGGATTTAATGATTTAGTTAAAAAAGAATGCGAAGATCGTTTGAACGACCTATGGAAACTGCTTGACGAATATCGTCCGTGCGAGGCACTCTATATGGGTAGAGGTTACGTCAAGGAAAAGGATCATCCAGTTTTTTGTTATCAACACAAAGGCGCTCATGATACTATGCATCAGACGTCAGAAGTTGTTCATGGGGCCAGTTGGTGGCGCGCACTATTCGAAAAATTCCTAGAATTAGAAACAATCGACAAATGGAATGGCTTATTTCAAACTAAGGATAAAACAGCATATAGTCCTGCGAAGGAAATGCATGAAAAGTTGTTTCGGATGACTAACGCATATTGGAACAAATTGAGAAGCAATCCAACAGACATCTACACGGCATTCAACCATTTTTTACGAAAATCTAACATTGATATTGAAGATAAGTACTTCTCTCGTCGAAATATATGTTTCTGCTGCTTAGGATCAGTTACAGAGAACAATCAACAAAGAATTATTAAACGTTCGATCGTTTGCTCTACTTGTCATCAACAGCTTCAAGCGTTACGAACAGATTCACCTGCTGAAAGTGTTTTATCACAGTCAACAACGATCATTCAGAATGAATGTGTTATTTGCATGTCGGCTTCTCGAGAGGTGGCATTTGATCCATGTTTTCACTATTATTTTTGTCAATCGTGTGCAGACGAAATGTTCACTAAATTTAAAAGGTGTCCTATATGCAAAATCGTAGTGAAGGGCGTCAAAAAGATTTATGGATAGCAAAAGATCAATAAAGTTGAAAATTTAAAAAAAAAAAGATGGATTATTCATATAAAATACTTTAATTATGAAAAACCTTGAATAACTAATCATTTCGGACATCAATTTTCTGTCGCATTTTTTACATGAATCTATAGAAGTTTTATTCATGAAGCTTATACTCGTATGGAAGTCACAGTGGAAGCTATGAAGATCTCAGCTTCCTCCTGGAAAAGATGTTAGCACAACAACTACGGAATTAAAAGGTGAAACACGATAAAACTGTTGTTACTAATCACCAGGATATTTTTTTATTCGATCTATCTGCCGACCCATTTTTCGTCAACTTTTAATTAATCCTCTAGAACTGCAAAAATGAAGCAGTTTAGATACTTTCATTGGAGGCTACTGATACATAATCGATAATCGCATATAAAAATGTTTGCCATAGTCTATGACAGGTAAGGGTGTCACTTTTGGTTCCGTTTCCAAGAACGATGATCATAGGGTGTGTGGATGTGGATGTGAGGGTGTAGGTTATATCATCTTGTAATGTTAGTTATATCGAAATGATTGTGTTATCATGGTAAGACATTTTATAGAAATAGTAAATTATAATTTTTGTTTTTCACTTTAGAGGAGTTTTTTTCCACTGGCCAATCCTATAGAATCCATCTCAAAATTTTGAATTTTTTTTTCCTAAAAATTCATATTGAAAATATGAAATAGTTGCCACACGATAAGCAAGGTATTCCTTCTGATCAGCAACGTTTAGTATTTGCTGAAATGTAATTAATCGACTACAGAACTCTTTCAGAATATAAAGAAAAACGAATTTAAATTTTATCTAGTAAAACATGTATGAGATAGAATGTACCGTCAGTGAAAACGCGCAAAACACTAGTTGATTTTACTGTTAAATTATTTATTTTACAATTGAATAAGATACCAATATGAGTTTGGCGTTAACTGAAACTTTACTTAACAATGATATCGTATGATTTTACTCTATAGGAAGCTTGAAGAAAATTCTTTTTCTTTTAAACTTGTAACATTGATTGAGCTTTACATGTCTTCAATGTATCGCCAATCTTCATCAAATATTGCAATATAAGATGTGACTGATACATCGATATTTTCTCAGAAATAAGAAAAATTTTTGTTTCTATATTAGAAAACGTACTAAACTCCATACCTAACAGAAAAAATACTACATGCTTACTTAATATCTTCTTTCGATTTTGTATCTCTACTTTTCGGTAAACTCAAGGAATGATGATGAATTAGATACCAAATCAAGCAAACTGCTTTGTGACCAAACAAGCAGGTTTGAATATATGTGAAAAGGAATAGTTCGCAACCGATGACATGCTATCTGATCAGATAACGAGGCGACTTTCTTTCATTTGGTTAAAAACATAAAGTTTTTGTCCAAAATTTCGTCCAGTCGATTATATAGAGCAAGTGCTACTGTTATCATTAATCATGTTAAATGAAAATGATCCGTCAATTATATTATTTCATTCATCATTCTTTGCAATTCTTTTTCACTGGATCAGAAAGAAAAAAAATGGCATGCATCAAATTTCTGTATGCTAGTGAAAAGATACACATTCATAACTATACTTTGATATTTTACAATTCCGATGATATGCATATTATATTATGATATAATTTTGTCGAAAAATTCGTAGGACGTAATTTCGGATTATTCTATACCCACAAATACATTCAAATGAGTGAGAGAAATTCAGAATGATTTTAGTGATCGTAATCAAGCACAAGATGTAACTGAATGTAGATTACCATAAGTTTTTTATACACACATAATCAACTCTTACTTCTGAAACTATATCTGCAAATCTCCATACTTTTTGTATGTCTAAAGTAGATGGTAATGTTCATTTATCTTCATGTAAATCAAAAGAAGCTTTCTATGAATGATAAATATTAGTTTTATTTCAAAAAAGTTTATCTATTCTTGTTTGCATTTTCTATACTTCAATATATACAGTAATTAATTAGTTTCGATTCTAACTGATTGTTGTTAGAAAAAAACTCAAAACATAATGTTAGTATTGTCAATCGACATGTATGTCGTCTCGAAGTTATTACCAAATCAATTCATTGCTAAATAATTATCGATTAATTGATGATCTTGTAATCGAAACGCTTATTTGTAAGTTTTCATATCAAAATTCTGCATTACAATTTTTATTACGAAAATATATTTATAAAAAATAAGAATTAAATTTTGCTAATACTTTACATGAGTGTTAGATGCACTTTTTAGGATAACGTCATCGATATATTTTTCTTTTAAGATTTTGTGTGATTTTACTGTGCATCTCTGTACTCATACTAATGTAAAATGACAAAATTAATAATGTAGATGAGATGATCACCGACTGTGGATGTGAGAGGAATGATAAAATAAAGTTGAAAAACAAGTTGAGAATATAAAATAATATTTTCATATTATAACTATCTTCTAGTACAATCAAGATGTATTATATAATTATACAAGAGAAGTTCAAATAAATTCTAAGAAAAAAGGAGTACGGAAAGCACTTCATCTCTAGAATTCCGATGTCAGAAATCACTCCTTATACTTTATATACTATGTTTGTTAATGGGTGCATATGATATATTCTCTTCAAAATTAGTTTATTGGTGTAATTTACAGCAGAGTGAGACACAAAAGTATTAATAGAACATGATAAGAATTATAAAATCCACTCGGGTGAAGTGTTTGTTTAACTTAATGGTAGACTAAATCTGATAAACATTTAACTTATTCGTGAATGAATCAGCTTCTCTATATTAACGAAATATATTGATATTTTTTCAATCGAACCATGATACTCTAAAAATTTCTGTCATTAACTGTAGAACTTAGCATCAAATGAATACATGTAGATCTGAAATCGTGTACAGCGTTAACAGTGAATAATTCGATATTTTCCAAATAAGTTTTTTAATACATTTCCGTAAGAAAAAATTCATATGTACTTTTCTAAAAATGAAAAACTTAACTAAATATGTATACTTCGATGATAATGTTATCCATTAATTGATCATAGGTTTATGAAAAAATTCGTCAACAGGTGCAATTCCAAAAAGACACAAATTGCAACAAATCTTTATTAATGATCAATGCGAGGTTTTTTGTTTGATATAAAATGATTGCATCATGCTAGTCGGTTTTTTTTTCTGCAGACATAAAGTTGTACAAAAAAAATGGATAGGTTCTTATTTAGTCGATTTAATAGAATGAAAATTATGCCATTTTAATGAGAAGAATTGTTAACGACTCGTCCATTGATCAAAGTAGTCTTCTTTGTTTTCCGAATATCAATAACAGCTGTAAACCTCCACACTCTTTTCAGATCGTGATTCACAAAACAGATAGTATATCATACAAAGGCTTTTTTTTTTTGATACACTAGCAAACCAAAAACTGTTTCGCTATGTCAGCAAGTGGAAACAAGTTTGGAAAAGAATCCTTCACTGTAGTGAAATAGACTCGATCAGCCGTTTACTGTTTCCGGTTACAATTCTGCGACAAGTTCATATTGAAATATGATGAAGATGTCCTTTCGATCATAAGACTGAAACTAAATATGAAATCAGAATGTTTGCATTCTCAAAAAAAAAAACATTGTTGTTAGTAATTTTTGCGAAGAAAAAAAGAGAAAAAAGTCAAAAGAAATCCGTACCGGCCTAGTAGAAAAATATTTGCTACGATCGGTTAGTATACCGGCAGGTATAGAATTATCTATTGGAGCAGACCGCATCGGACTGGCCGGTCCTCGGTACCGGTCACAGCTCTGACACCCACACCCATACCTTCAAGTTCGTTCGTACACATAAATTCATCGAACTTTTATCCCTATATAACAAAAATGTACAAACACTTGTTACTCATGGCTATAGTTCAAACACTGTAGGATATTGGTTTGCGTATTTATCGGAAAGCATAAGTGGTGTGTATTATAAGAATAATAACATGAAAAATATTGTCGTTCCTAATCCAAGAAAAAAGAAATGAGATTAATGGTTACAGATAGCAAGTGATTTAGTTTTTAACATGAAACCGCAATAACAGAGCTATTTCCGGATAGGATATATATTCTCGTCAGAGCTGCGTAGTAATATAAAGAACGAAGTTTTTCTGACTTTCGTTGTATGAGTAGAATTTTCCTTCATAAATGCAAATTTCAGTCTGTCCGCTCTTCTCTAAAAAAAAAAGATCAGTTATCTAGTTGAAGAATGGTAATATGACGCACATCTGTCTTTGTCTAGTGATTTTAGCGGACGCTCTATGCAATGAAATTGATCATTAAAGAATGATACTTGTCTTAAGTATGATTCAAACCTAGAGACCTGCAAAATGGTCACGGTCACAGTCACGAGTCACGGTCACGCGTGACCGTGACCAGTTTGGGAAAACCTTCGTGCTCGTGACCGTGACCGTGACCAGTTTGGGAAAATCTTCGTGATCGTGACCGTGGCGTGACCGTGACCGAGTAACTTTGGTCGTGGTCACGCAGATTTCTAAAACTTATCCGTTTACAATTGAATTATGAAATTAAAAGAAATATCTGTGTGTTGATTATGTTTATATTTAATATTAAATCTGGATTAAAGTCCACAACATAAACAATTCGAGAAAAACAATAAGAATAATTAATAGAAATTACGGCACTACTTCTGAATTTTTTTCCGCTTTCATTATTATTACTTAAGGCCCCTTCCCCAGTCCGCAACCGATCCCCGCCTAGGTATACTGAAATGGGATGAAATTTGGAGCATATGTTGAGGCTGAAGTGAGGAGGCTTTGGTTAAATTTTCAGCGCGATATCCTGACGTTGATGAACCAATCAAGGGTCAAAAGTAGCTCATTTCGCGACAAAAATTTCTCGGTCCAGGCTCTGTCAATATATTTAATTTTTTTTGTTTGAAAGAGCATAACAGGATGCAGGCCACCACAGAGTCCTCTGTTTTAAATTCTTATTTTTTTAGCGGAAGAAGGGAATTACGAGTTCAATGACTGAAAAAACGCGCCAAAAATGGGTGTGTATGTCTGTATACATAATAAAAAATCAAGCTTAATTTAAAAAGGGCTCTATGGTATCATGCATCTCGACGTGCTCCTTCAAAAAAAAATTTAAATATATTGCCAGGGTCTGGACCGAGAATTTCTTGTCAGAAGATCGAAAAATCATAAACCGAGGAAAAACGAAAAAGATGTCTTGTTTTTTTGAAAAAAAGCTAACTTTTCGAATAGGGTCAACAGAAATCTTGAAAAGTTTTTGGAAAAAAAGAGGTGATAGTAGAAATTTTTATTGTTTATGAAAGATCTGAAGACAGGCTATCTTCCTATCCATTTATCTCAATTTCGACATTTTTGATGAAAGTTGACTGTTTTCGAGTACGGAGGCTTAAGTATTGATATTCACGTTCTTCAGTGGCTTTAACTTTTTTTCAGAATGTCATTATAATCATTATAAGATTCTTCAAAAGTATCCTTATTTTTTTCTTTTGGCATAATTGTTGTCATTAGAGATCTACATAATCGTCACGACCATAGACGGAAGAGGCACCCACAGCTAGCTGATCCGAATTTTAGACCGGCTAGCATACCGATAATTGTCGGTCCACGAGTATTTTTCCAGACTGCCGGTTTTTTACCAGTAGAACAGCATTTTACGGGTATACCACTCGCTCCGGCTTACTCTGATGTGTTCAAAAGGGTACCGGTCGTCAAAAAACTAGATTGGTTTCATCTATGGTCTCAGTCACGCGTGACCGTGACCGTGGCTAGCTTTGGAAAATCTTCGTGACCGTGATCGTGACCGTGACTTAGTAGTTCGTGACTATGTCGTGACCGTGACTAAAAAACCGTGGTCACGCAGGTATCTATTCAAGCCACGTCAAAATTTACATTTTTCATAAAATCCAATGTAAAATAATTGCATCTTTGACATCAATTCATTTTATCAACAAAAATGTTATCTAAATCGGACGATCTCGTATATGTTATATGCGTCCATCCATTTCTGCTACGTCGTCTCTAAGTGATCCCTTATGATAAGCTTAATGTGAAAACATGAACTTCTCTATCTATCGACGCCGCTAACTCTGTACCAACAATGTTTTTTTTTATATCCTCTAATAATAGACTGAAATATTCTGAGCGAGCAAAAGGCATTGCTCGTAACTTTTGAGGATTTCAATTAGCGAAACTTTTGATATCTTGGTTACAAACGAGAACACTTTCAATTCAGTTATAATTAGAAGATTAGAACACTGCTTGTATGCATCTTACACGAGAAAAACGGTAGTAATTCATTATACTTTGATATTGAACGCTTTTTTTTAGAAAAAAAAACTTATCTTGAATTTGTTCATGTTTCTTTGAATTATTGCTGACATGCTGCTGATATAATAATAATAATAATAATAATAATATCGATGAAAACCAACTCGTATGACGATCGATATACTATTATCACAACACTATACATATCGAACATCTTATATAGTTATCGTGAAGAACTATCTTAGCGTATTCCACATATCAATCCAATGAAAATAAAAATAATCGTTTTTCTTTAATTAAACGACAAGACGATTCATGAGTTGATGACTTTTTCGACAGTAATTCGTAGTCTGTGAAATTTTTCAGTCAAATACTGCAGTCTTTCTTCATGATATTTACCATGAGTTGTACGTTCGGCACTCAAAGTTATTAAGCATTTACCAAACATTACATGGAACTACACATTTTTCTCATGTAATCGTACATCTTATATTAAATGGTACTATTCTAGAGTTTAGTTATTTGAATGCCACCTCTTTTCAAACACACATTCACATCTATATCATTTTCACAAATACCTAAATGCAAATGTTTTCTTAACTTGAAAGATTCTTTCAAAAGAAATGAATATCTTTTCAAATGAGACACTGATTCGCACTAATTTTTCCCTTAAAGTTGTCTTCGTCATTGATTGAGTATGTTTCATGCATAATCATTTTGATATGTCAAGAGGATGCCGTGCAAATGGATTTCGTTGTTTTCCTCTCCCAGTGTATACTCTCGGAAAATTTTCAGCGGTGAACACCAGAAGGTAAAATGGATCCAGAAACTTATTTGAGAATATGGTTAAAATGTATTCATTTGGTGCCGATTTTGAAACGGGGCGTTTTGAAAATTCAGCCAAGTTACCATCTTCAGGTTTATCATAGATTTTTCTGAAGTATGAGGCGATATGGGTTTCCATCATCAAGGATTGACCATTCCAATAGATGGAGTATTTGGTTGGACGTTCTAAAGTAAGTTTATTCAGTTTCGTAATATTTCCATTGATCTAATGGTTGGGACTTGGATCGAGAACTGAAATATCAGCTTTGAAAGTCCATGTCTATCCGCGAGTGAATTTGCCAACAACTTCTTTTGATGGATAAACATAGACTTGTCTACTGCCTGTACGTAGAAATTTCGATTCGATGCGATATTTTAGAATTTTTTCCGTCGAATCATAGACCGAGAATTGCTTCTTTGCTAATCCGAAGCTGAAATCTTTCTTGATCACGTAATGTTGATATGCAGCATGCAAACGGGTAACAACAATTGCTAGTAACAGTAAAATTGAAATAACATTAGCGCCAACAGACATCTTGCTGATTTGAGTCGAGAAATTCAAATGTGAATATGCCGAAAGGCAATAGCATTATATAAGATAGTTTTTTTTTTCTCATTCAAATCATTCAAGATTATGTCAATACTCATCAATAATACGCCAAATATGAATTGAAAGGAAACAACAGGCCATTTGTGTTTGCTGATAACAGCAATTAAAGTGCTCTTCAGGTAATTGCTGCTTTCGTATGAATCACTACTTGATATCGATGCAAGCAAAGATGATTTTGTTCCAAATCTTCTATTCTAGATGTTCTATTTGTTAAAATAACCCGAAGAACGTTTACTGTGATGTGAAATAATCAAATCGATGTTGAAAATAATCTTTCTATTTCTAAATCATTAGTGATAAAATAATCAGTGAACTATAACGAGATGTGACGATTCGTCAAGCGTGTGGATGTGGGTTTTAGTCGTCTATTCATCTTCACTCACACCCACACGATAGACTAACAAGCATGTTTCATAAGTATAATGATGAATACGTTGTTTTATTATATAAAATTGAGCGCTATCTGAAGTTAATAATCGACTAGGATGTTCACAAATTTGCAGTACTTCCAAACAGTGAATTTATGGATTATAAGTCTAGTTTTATCATTGAGAATAGGGCATGTAAATGAAAAAATAATGAAACCGTGGAAACGATTGAAAAATCAGTTGAATACAACAACTTTCTCATTTAAATGCTCAGGTATACGTAATTGAGTGATAGTAATTCATATTTCATGGAAGATTCTTCAATATAAAACTATCTTGAAAATATTTCAATTGATTCATTTCTTTTTTAGGCATACACAATATTATTGGTATTACTCTGAATTTCGATTACTTATTTTTTATTCTCAAAAGAAAAAGAACCAATAGTTGACACAATATTGAAGTGTTCCGATGTCGAAACATCTAAATTAAATGAAGATTGATTATGATGAGTTCGGCATGGTTCAACAAGGTAATGAAATCTAACTCCGAATCCCATAGACGTCTTGTTTTCTTCATTAATGAATCCACAGATGAATATTATTGGAAGTTTTTTCCGTAAACGTCCATACAGATGGCAAGTGACTTGTCAACCACTTAGAAAGTTTACTCCTCTTAACATCTCGATTATTTTTGCATGTAACATATAATACCTGCAGATTTTGCATCTTATTGACAAGATCTAGAATACATATTCGATCCTCGATATTTATTGAAAGTATCTCACACTGAATACCAAGTGGCGAAAGACTCAATTTAGTACAATTTTGATTGTTGTAATATCGCTTGGAATATTTTAGACGCAACAGACGAATCGAAATACTAGTCATTTCGAATGGTGGCATTTGTGAATTTGAATCTGAGATACGATCGAATGCTAAACGATAGAGGCGAGGTGCTCGATCAAGCAAAACTTGCAGTTGACATTTGCAATTCTCATTATCATTATAAAATGAAACTCTAAGTTCAGTCAATTGATCCAGCATTGGGACACTCGACCAAAAATAGTCATCGATAGGCATGTCTACCGTTAATCTTAGAATGTTGATAAAACGAATGCATGGCAAGATCGAATTTTTGAATGAAGGACGCTTGTAGACAAGTCTTGGCACGCGAATATATGACCAATAATCATTATTTTGAGAGCAAGTTGATTTGGACAATATGGTGCCGCTAACAGAAAAATTATAACAAATGAATGGTAAGGTGTACAGATTCAAATCTCTGCTATCTAGATCACAATCACATCGAATATACCAGTGGTGTTCATCGACCCAAAATTGACTTCGAAATGGTTCAACTATTTTGTCCAATAATTTAGGTATGTTTTTCGTGTTGATATCGGAAGTTATTGTCCAATTCATTTGAAATTGTAATGTTTTGAGATTAGGAAAATGATTACGAATGATTTGTTCCATTCGATATCCATCCATATGAGGACCAAAAGAAAATATGTACAAATTACATAAATTGGGCATATTTTGTAAGAGATTCTTTGCGACCTTTTCCCCATCTCCAATCAACGCTTCACGAAATGAGGTCATCAATGGAACAACTGACAGTGGAACTTCATTATCAGAATTGTAAAGTAAATCGAGATTAAGACGCTGAAGATGTGGTGTATTTTCGAACAGATGAACTAGCTGGCTTAAGCAATGTTTATAACCTATGAGAAAGAGACGTTTAATAGTTGACGAAACCACGGTTGGCGCAGGAAAAGTAACACTGACTGTGTCATTGTGCGGAAGAAAAAAGTAGAAATAAACGAGTTTAGGTAGACTCCAAATGCTATTGACAAACGAGAGAGCATCTTGTTGATTGCGAGGAAAGTAACAAGTGTGGAAAATCAGATTCATAATATTAGGTAGGTGGTTCCACACGAACATTATTTGATTCATTATTTCTGAGGTTTCAAGGTCAAAGAATGTAAGTGATCATAGTTGAGTGAATTGTTGAAAAATCAAACCAGTAGCCAAGAAACGATCTATCTGCTGAGGAGTACTAAGACCCTCAGAGAAACGTATTGCAGTGATTCGATCAATAATCGATGGAAGATATTGTTCACAGATAATATCGAAGTTATGTTTGGATATGAATTCGAAATCAAGACCATGGTGCCGGAAACATTGAAGAAGAAGAGTGTGAAAGCGTATATTGAGACGATGGAATACGCGAAGAAGATCATTGACACTCAAATATTCGAATATATCGAGTAAGAGCTCATTGGCCAACGATTCAATACTCATTTTTTTTGTTATTTACACATCATTCTATAACATTTTAAATGACAGAGCTGATTTCGAGTGATGCAATGTACACGTTCTGTGTGTATCAGAATCGAAGCATGAATTATGACGCGATCGACTTTTGTTTCGGTTTTTTCCTTCTTCTTCTTCTTCTTCTTCATGATGCATGCTTTGTTTATAATAAAATTACACAAGCTCGGTCGTTTTGGTCGAAATTTTTTGAGAGAGAATTTGTTTGGCGAAATTCAGTTTATCAAAACAGAATTTCGTATAAAATAAAATCTTTGTGTGGGTGTCACTTTTGGCTTACGTTTAGGTGTGAGATAAGGGTGTCAGAATTCCTGCTTCACTCGTTTCCATTCCTTAGGCACGAGAATCCATTTGAAAATTCTTTTCCACATATTTTGACTATCTTGAGATTTTAAACGATACGTATTCTTTCATTTTGGGTCAAGTCACAATAGAGTTTATGAGTTCCTAGAAATGAGAAACCGCGCC
>CAJNSZ010002593.1:0-14721 GCA_905329745.1 Rotaria sp. Silwood2
ATATAATCATCAGAGTTTTTAGAAAATGACTTTCTACAATCTTGGAAAAACGTATTAATCATATTCAGGCTTCTCTAACTACAACTTCTTCTTAAGTTTCATAGTACAGAATAAGCGAAGAACAAGTAGTATGTTGCAAGGTGTCCATACGTGATGTATCAAAAAATTAACTGCATTAAAGCATCACTTCATAATCTATAGTATATCCTTTTATGATTGGAATGCATGAGTTTCAATCAAGTGCGTATTCAAAGTAACGTTCTCTCTTATTTTTCACCACCACTAACACTAAGAAAGATAGATCTCATCAAATCAAGATATGGATCTAGTAAACATTGCGAAACATCTTTTACATCTAACACAAATGGAATATGGCTTTGAAGATTCTATACCAAGTACTGATGAAGTTTTTGCTTCACAACAACTATTTGAAATTTTAAAGACATTTAAAGATAGTTACTTTAATGAACTATATACTTATCAAACTTTTGATTTCAATGATGAATATGATGAAATAACGGACGAAGAAGAAAATATTGACGATTACGATGAAAATCAGTATTTTAATATCCAAAATAATTTTACATTAGAAGCGATGGAAGATATAGTGGAATGGATTGATCAACATCCGAATTGTAAAATTGCAACTATTAAGTATAATTTCCGAAAAGTTAAATACATGCATTATATCGCAAGGTTTAGAGAATATATTAAAACGAACGGCACAAGATGAGAAAAACTGAAACAAATCAAAGAATTTACGTGGAACGAATTTTATTTGAAAAGAGCAATTGAAAAAGAAGCAGTCCATGATAGTGATCTAGAACTTTTTGCAATTCAAAAAGCCAGAGAGCTTAATTAGGATAATTTTAAAGCAAGTGAATCATTTATTAAAATGTTCAAGCGAGAATATCAAATCTCATCCAGAAGATACAACAAACTTATTACTCGAGTTTCTTCAACCAGAAAAATATGTAGTTTGAAAGGTATATACATTTTTATTTGAGATCTGATCTATTTATCTTCATGCGATATATATGTGTATTTTAGATGCTCATGACTGGATCGAAAATCAAAGATCTTTAATTTCGAATTATTCTTCTCGTCAAATTTTAAACAGTGACCATTGCTCATTTCAACAAGAATATGTTTCTCCAAGAACTCTTTCTTTCACTGGTGAAAGAACAACAGAAGTTGCTGTTAAAAAGAAGAATAATATCACGCACTCTTATACTGTGCAGCCAATTACATCAGCTGATGGACAATTATTAAAAAAATGTTTACTTATTCTCCGAGAAAAGGAAAATGAATTCGGTAAAACAGTAGAAAAAGATTTAATCGTACCACCAAATGTCTTAGTGCGGGCTTCGAAATCTGGAAAAAGCAGCGATGAAAAACATCGTACTTTTTTAAATGAAGTTCTGCGACCTTTGGTTGGAAAGAAATTCCTTCTTTTCCTTGATTGTTGGACAACTCAAACTGATCTAAAAAATTTAGAGCAGTATTTCCACTTCAAGACAGCCAGCTATTGATCTTTCCTAAAGGATCGACTGGTTATATTCAACCTCAGAATTTATCTTTATATCGTTCATGGCTATATTTTCACAAGAAAATAGAGCATTACGTTCATATCAATCAAACAGAAATGAACTTGAATGATCATCAATATTTCATAAATATGCATTCGATCATTCATAATCAATTATCTGTTCCACAATTTAAAAGTCTCATCAAGTCCGGATTCGTACAAGCCAAGATACTCAACGAACAAGTTGGTAAAATCAACAAACCAAACGATGTTTTCTTAAAAATTTTACGATCTTTATTGCTCAATTATTCGTTGTGAAGAACGGACTCTTCTAACTTGCGCTTGGTGCAGAAAACACCTGTTTTATTATCATTTGATTGAAGACCTTCATCTCCATTTGTAATACATCTTTTGGAATATTCTTTCTGTAGTTCATTTTTTTCAGCAAAATAAAGTCGAAAAGATGGGTGAATGATGGATTCCTATATATAATAGTCGATATTTCACCCATTTGGTACCATGAAACTTAAGAAGAAGTTGTAGTTAGAGAAGCCTGAATATGATTAATACGTTTTTCCAAGATTGTAGAAAGTCATTTTCTAAAAACTCTGATGATTATATTAAAACGTTTATATGAATAGTTCATATATTATCATGCTTCTATACCACAATAACGCATAACTTAAAAATTGAATATCTCTGTCCAGGGAAGCCAATGGCAGCTCATATTTTACATTCGTTAGTTTCTCGGTGAAAGTGATCATTTGACCCGAACATGGTTAACTTCTCAGCTCATCAGTTCAAACCCGTCCATTGCTAGGATAATCTTATGTTATTAGAATTCATTTATTTGAATCAAAACTTAGATTATGGCAAGAATTTTCTTTAAAAAAAGTCTTTAAAGACCTTTTCCACAAAAATACATTTTTTTTATCAATGAGTATTGACCTAAAACATACGTGACGAGAGTCAAAAAGGTTTTAAATTCTTTATTCTATTAGAATTTATTCATTTGGACAAAACATCGACTTATTTCAAGATTCTCTCAAAACAGGCTTTTAAAAGCCTTTTTCACCCAAATAGATTTTTATCAATAAGTAGTATTCACCTAAAACAAAGTTGAGGATTATCAAAAAGCCTTCATAATGCCTTATTCTATAACAATCTATTCTTCTAGATGACAAATCAACATACTTCGACATTTTAGAAAAAAAGAGCATTTTCAATTGACCTAACTCAGATCTTAGTCGGCTTCCTAGGCCTTCCGGATGTGAATAATCCGTCCGCAGTATTTGGCGCGTTGTCTAATATGGCTAAGAAGACATTTAAGTCCACATGTAAGGATCATCCACAAAATTATTTCTAATGCTCATAAGCATTCTTGTAGCATCATAACGAATGATACTAGCATGCTCTAGAAAAGGTTATGACAGCTATAGGTTTACTGAACGCTAGAGCTGAATCGGAGAACTGGTAGGCACCTTTAGCTCTGCGAAATGAGCTGAAGCTGTCACATACCTATTTCCATCTATCTAACCACTCAAGCATTTAACTTTAAGTAGATTAAATGTTAACAACAGACGTTATAACTAACACTAATGGTTCAATTACCAGATCATGGCTGATGTTTACTAATTAAGTCGCATCTGGCGCTTATTCTTTATTAATATTAGCAAATAAGTAAAGATATTTAAGCTTCTTAAGCGTTACGTGAACTAAGTCACGAGAAAAATATGGTCCACCTGTATTCAAAACCTGTACACTACACGATGGGAAGGTGAAGATGAGAAATAGGATATTTTAATACCATCAAGGTTTTCCACAATGTTTAATGGATTTCCGACACTTTTTCTTCGAAAACTCAACGATTTCTGGTAATTCGCAAACCTCAAAAGGTTCTCAAAATATGTTCAAAAACTACGCTGGTTGTGTGTCATATGCTTTCAACATTTCAGATTCCAGAAATCCCAAACAGGTTTTCGGAGAAAAAAGTCGAAAAACTAAAGGTTTCTGAGAAAGTTTTTCAAAACAAGAATGGTTTCTGAGGATACTTTTTGCTCTGAAAAATAGTATTAGAGTTTCTGAGAATACTGTTAAAGATTTTCGGATCCGAATTCTCGAAAACCCAACCGTTTCAGGGGCTCTGAAACCCATCAGGTATTTTCAGTAACTCAGCATTGACTCGAAACCTCTCCGGATACGTTTATGTTTTGCCAAAAGAGTTTCGGTTTCTGGGGAAATCTTATTTTGTCAGAGTGCATAACTGTTTTTCAAGGTAGGCGATCTCCAAATAGCCGACATCTCTTATTTGTTTCTGCATTCCGAATCGAATTTTCTTTTTATTTTTATATACTGGCGCTCGTTTGTTTTTATTCTGTTTGACTGATAGCTATTCGCTCGTTTTTTTACTTTTACGTATGTATTTCGTTTAACTTACTTTAAATTTAGTATTATTATTTTGAACATTGAATTAATTGACGAATAAACCCGTTGTAAAGATTCATTACATCTATATCAGCATTTCTTGACACCCTATTATATTTATCTTGATAATCTCATAAACTCTGATATTGGATATTTTTTAAAGTTATAGATTGATCAATTGAGATACTTTATGTTGATCTTTTGATGAGTGGCAAATCAATTTATCATTGTCCGTCATTATTTGGATCCTCAATAGAAATTTTTATATGTACAAATATAAAAGTTTACACTATTTAAAATATTAAAAAATAATATTAGAACCATTTAAAGTTCAAAGAAAGCTTTGGAATGTTCTATAACAGTCGAAGTCTTGTTGTTGATACCTATAATGGGAGATGGCTAGTTACTGTGGTCTGTAATGAGGCGGAGGGGAAGGAGCTGTGAAACTTCGACTTCAAACTTCCAGTCACTATTTTCTTCGAAAATATATATGAGTTTCACAATATTGATGTTCATAAAATAGAGATACATTAAGTAATAAAGAAAATTTTGTTTTTATGAACACATTGTCTTTCATTTTCTTGAGCTAGCTCACAAAAATATTTTAGCGTCATGGATGCGAAAAAAGGAATAGGGCAGGCTTTTTTGCATATACCGTTTACTATATCATTCTCATATTTAACAGCATCGCGTGTGAAAGTGTTGTTGCTGATAAGAAAGAACATTGATCAACATATTCCGCTGGTATGCTAGCTATTTGTCTGTTTGACTACCATAGAAAGAAATCTTCCTTTATTCTTAAATTTCTGTTTGTCATTTAAATAATATAGAGGGTGCGGATATGGGATATAGATGTCGATGAAAAGATAATCCAAACCCATATTCCTGTCCTACGCTCTCCTATACCCTTCCACACTCACACCCATACCCACTATCCCCCCTTACATGGATACTAGACACTATAGTAACGCAGGATAGAGCATTAAACTTTCTCCCTAATTATAGACCGGCAATACAAGTCAAGTTAACAATTGGATAATTCTCAAATGACAAATTCCGTATTTATATATCTCAAATACGCATTGCAGCTTCAGAAAACGACTTCAAATCATTTTTACATTGTGTTATTTCTATGCATTTTGGTTAATATTTATTTCATATTTATTTGGCATAAGGAGGCGAGATCTTGTGATAGAACCATGCATTTGAATATAACAAATCTTTATCCAGAGGATTCTCACGTCAATGGCTTTTGTTTTCTTAAAGATGGGCTGAAAAATCAGTCATCTTTTGGTTTAAATGGATGTTCGCCCTCTGTAAATGGACAAAAAATATTTGAAGTGCATGATAACAAATTTAGTTATGGTTGTGTTTACTGTTGTGTGCTTGTGGGACTCAATGCAACCAGCGAGAAACGTGCTCCTAGTGTTAGTATATTTACGACACAAACAACAATGACACACAATCAAACGATGTCGAATGCAAACTATACATCACAGAGATTTTTAACATTGGAAGAAATAGGAATTGACAAAGTGCTCGTTATCAACCGTGACATTAGAAAAGACAGGCTTGCTCATGTATCGAAATTGCTTGGTTATCTCAAGCTTCCGTTTAAACGATTTCCGGCTATTGATGCTGGAAAATTTCTTCAACAAATGGATAGATTCGATCCAAGAACCAAATTTGTTCAGAACATATCCAGTATAACTAACACCAATGGACAGACAGCTACATGGCAGAGTCACTTGCAAGTTTATTTTACAGTAATCAACGCAGTCTCAGCAAATGATCGACCTGTTCTTATATTCGAAGATGATTTTGATCTGGAAGTTAATGCATCGTATCTCCTTAAAGAAGCCCTGAGTTCACTTCCAAATGACTGGGAAATGTTTTTTTTGGATCACAGTGACATGCAGTGTAAACGCGTTTATCCAAATAATATTTGCAGAGCACATACATTTTACTGCGCGGACGCCTATATTATTCGTAATTCGACGGTAGCTAGAAAATTAATTAACTGGTCTAACACAGAAACACCGCAAGTGTCTGATATGTTTTGGCATCCATATATAAGCAATGATGCACTTATAGCATATGCTGCATATCCAAATCATATTGCCATGCAAGACAGAAACAAATTCGGTAGTGATGTTCTACAATCAGGGCCTATTAAGGTTGTAAACCTTCAAAATCCATTATCGAAGATATTATAAGCGTAAGCTTGTTGAATTTATATCAAGTTTTAGAAGCGACCTCTTACATTGAATCTGTTTTATAGACTAAAAGACTATGGTCTACAAACGGTAGCTAAATCCTTTTTTCCGTCTATAACATGATTATTCAGTCAATCAAAATAAATTTTGACTGATCACAACTTTTAGCAAGCATACTATCTGTACAGAAGCTTGATTATTTTACTATCGAATCAAGCATAAAAGAACAAGGGGTGGTAAAGTCAGTTTTCACGTTCAAAACAGATATGAAAATCTTACATCAGGTTAGAATCAGCATTAGATCCTGAGAAAAAGTGCGCCACTTTCTTTTGCATTCGACATAAAAGGGTGTGGGTGTGGGTGTGGGTGTGGGGTGTGGGTGTGGGTGTGGGTGTGGGTGTGTGGGAGGGGGGTGTGGGTGTGTGAGATGTGGGTGTGGGTGTGTGGGATGTGGGTGTGGGTCAGTGCTGCCACCTTTTAAACTCTCAAAAGCAGAAAATCATTTTCAAAANCGTCGCGAGACGCCACCGCCCCCCGCCCGCCCCCCACCCTGCCCACCCACACCCACACCCACCCCCACCCACACCCACACCCACACCCACACCCACACCCACACCATCAAGAAGGTACAACAAACTTATTACTCTAGTTTGTTCAACGAGAAATATTTGTAGTTTAAAAGGTACGCAAAACGTTTACTTGAGATTCGAATTTATATGTTCTAATGTGATATATGTATGTATTTAGATACTTATGCCTGGATCGAAAATCAAAGATCTTTAATTTTGAATTATGCTCCCCATCAAATTTTGAACACCGATCATTGTTCATTTCAACAAGAATATATTTCTACAAGAACTCTTTCCTTCGCTGGTAAAAGAACAACAGAAGTTGCTGTTAAAAAGAAGAATGATATAACACGCTCTTATACCGTGTAGCCTATTACATCAGCTGATGGTCAATTATTAGACAATTTTTTCCTCATTCTCCAAGAAAAGGAAGATGAATTCGGTAAAAGAGTAGAGATAGAGTTAATTGTACCATCAAATGTTGTCGTACGGGCTACAAAATCTGGAAAAAGCAGCAATGAAAAACATCGCACTTTTTTATATGAAGTTCTACGTATTTTGGTTGGCAGAAAATGCCTTCTTTTCTTTGATTGTTGGACAACTCAAGCTGATCTAAAAAAATGTAGAGCAGTATTTCCACATCAAGACAGTCAATTATTGATTTTTCCTAAAAGATCAACTGGTTATATTCAACCACAAGATCTGCCCTTGTTTCGTTCATGGCGATTTGTTCACGAGAAAATTGAACATTATGTTCTTATCAGTCGAACAGAAATGAACTTGAACAATCGTCAATATTTCATAAACATGCACTCTATCATTCACAACCAATTATCTGCTCCACAATTTAAAAATTTCATTAAGTCTGGATTCGTGCAAGCTAAAATACTCAATGAAACAATTAGTGAAATTAACAAACTAAAGAACAATTGCTTTAAATTCTATGACCTTTTTTGTTCAGTTATTATTTGTGAGGAACGAACCCTTCTCATTTGCGCTTGGTGCAAAAGACACCTTGGTTATTATCACTTGATTGAAGATCTCCATCTTCATCTATAGTACCTCTTTTGAAATATTATTTTGTATAATTTATTAATTTCTCGGTAAAATAAAGTCAAAAAGTATTGATGAATGACAGATTTCTATATATGATAATCAATATATCTCCTATTCGGTGCTATTAAACTTCAGAAGAAGTCGTATATAGAAAAGCCTAAATATTGTCAATGAAGCTCACCAAGGTTTTGGAAACTCGCTTCATGAAAAATTTGATGATTATATTAAAAAGTTGATGTGAATAGTTCATATATTATCATGCTTCTATACCCGAATAATACATAACATAAACATTGAATATCTCTGTCCAGGTATACCATCAGCAGCGTATATTTTAAATACGTTAGTTTCTCGGTGAAAGTGATCATTTAACCTGAACATGATCAATCTTTTTGCTCAACCGTACATGAGGTTCCATTGTGAGCTGATGAACAATTACGAGCTTAAATCTCATGCTACTACTTTTTAAAAAAATCCTTCGTTTCACCCGAAAATTGCTGTACTCATTAATCAAATTCAATGTTCAAAGAGACGTGCTGTGCCAACATGCATCAGACCTGATGTTGATATCCGTCTATCTCAGACAACATGTGTTAAATTTTTGCATGTTACTACCTATCTCGAGAACAAGTACGGCAAGAATCAATACACTCGCCATACATTGCGCTTGTATAAAGAAGTGCCATTCAAAGTTCATCATTCGAGTAATAATCAAGTGGATGATTCAGCTTTGATATATTCTGCTGAGTTAAATAATGTTCATCTTGGTTTAATTGTTGGCATTATACAACTAAAGGCAACAAATGAAATTAAAGTTATTATTGATGCAGTACAAGTTACTGATTATGAATCATTTTCACTTAATGGAGCAGAATATAAAAATAATTTATTTATACAATGATGCCAACACTACCACATACTATTTCTCTATCAGTTATACGTCGATCAGAGAGACAGTTACCTATTGAAAAAACGCAAATATGAATTCATTTTGTGAATTTTATATCTTTCCAAATCTGTTAGAATCCACATAAACATTCTTGAAACAGTTATTATTAATTATCATTTTAAACAGCTGACTGTTTTTTACTTTATTTTTGCTGTTATACGTATCTATTTAACTTTTACAACTTATCTCCTTGAGTTTTTTTGACAATTTGTCATGATAACTACTGAATGAATTAAAGAAAAAAATATAAAAATAGCTATACTATATCGTAAGTATATCAGAACCATACTGAAACTTCAATAAAAATAATACATAAACAAGTCATACGGTACACAATAAAAGCTGGTATAATCTCGTATATATAAAGAAAACAAAGAATTCGTAAGTCTTTTTGAAATATTACATTTTTTTCGGAATGAACAATGATTTGCCATTCTTGTCAAAAATTAGAGAAGTATATAAATAATCCCTTTTACATCATGTATGTTCACATAAGCATAATTTATCTAACTAAAGATTCTCTATTTTAATAAACCTTTAGGAACAAATTCGTTTACGTGCACTAAATTATTTAAAAAAACAGAAAATAACGAGCTATTCTTGAATGTAGTAAAACTAGTTTGAAATTATATGCATAAGAATATGTGTTGTCAGCTAACCTTTCCGCGTTAAGACGCGTTTTTCAGAAATGTTGTCTGTTTGAGTCGGAAGAACGCGTAAAAACGCATAAAATCCTTCTTAAAAACAAAAAATAATTCGTTAAAGTTTAACTCAAAAACACACATTCTATCAAAAACGCTTTGTTTCAAAACAACATTCCTGTGTTAAAATGCGTATGATACTATGAACGCGTTAAAACCAGTAGAAACTATAAAAGAAAATAAGTAAAAACTCGTAAGTTCAGAAAAAATTTTACGCATTTTAACGGGTTCATCGTCTTTAACGCGTATTAACGCGTTTTCTTGAAGGTCATGCCTGTCTGGGAAGGAAATCTAAAAGACGCTAAAATTATTTGAAAAAATTTTACAATGACAGTTAGGTAAATATCAACATTTCGTTTTTAATACATATCATAAATTTACTTTTTCTCCTCGTGTTTTTCTTGTTTAAAATGTTTCAAAGTATTTGATTCTTGTTTAATCGATGAATCGACTAACACAATAAGATTCGTCAACAGATTTGAATACAACGTTTTTCAATGCTCTCGTGTTTTTTGCAAGAGTGCTTCTTTTCACTTGAATCTAACAAAATAATCGGTTTTATTTGTATTTTATATGTATAATATCATTAATAAAAACCAAAATATCTTCAGCTTATATTAATTTGAAAGAAAATTTCAACAAAAATATATTTCCATTAGATTGATATTCTGAGCATAATTGATCGAAGCATTATATTAATTTTACCCGTGTCATACGGAGAATAAATTGAATGTTTCAGTCACAAAAAGTATGAAAAGAAATCTACTGTGAAAAAAAACTGTGAAATAACTTCAACCATTAACTTGGGCATAAAAATATCACTTCTATATTTTATACGATGGGTTTTGGAGTACTCTTTTCCAATGTTTGTATTAATAAATACTCAGCAGTTCCTGATAATTAGCGAAAATTGACTCAAGAGAGTCAAAAGCATGAGTGATTCAAGCTATTCAACTGAATGCACAGTCATTTGATATTCAATGTATAATCTTTTTACGAACAAAGAATATAGAAAGTGCTCTCTTTTGAATGACGCAGGAGAAGACTCTGCAGAAAGAGATGTGTTAGAGTTTCGTTCTTCCTTTTTCTTGTTTATTTATTATATATATTGGATGTTATATGTGCTGATGTATATGCACGATCCTTATATGTGTACAGACTGGAAAACAAACGAAAACATATATAATATGTATATGAAGAACGAAAGAAAAAAAGATACCAATAGAGATGAAAAGAAGTTGAAAAAAGATAGTGGATGATATAGAAGAATAATGACGTCAACGTGCGACATCACTGTAATAAGATGCTCGAAAGATTATCGGTCTACAATTACTTCATCGCTTCGTTGTTTTTAAAGCTAAACTTTAATTTGTAGGCTTCAGTTTGATTATTTCAACACAACAAAATTTACTTTTCATGAATCGTTGGATTACACTGACATCTAATCTGAATTTCGAAAATGATAACAGAGTCCTTTCTATATTCTGCATGAAAGCCAATGAGATGCTCAGTTATTCAATGTAGCCAAAAACCTATCAAACAAACCACATTCACTAATACAGAATAGCTTATCAAATGGACAAACTGTATTGTTGAGTGCTGTTATTATTTATATAATTCGCCAGTTTTCACTGTACAGAGGCATCTACATTGGCATAACTGGATTCCAACGCCACGTGTCGTCTGATTGTTTATCATATGTCTATCGTGGCCATATCCCTTCAGTGGAGGGTTAGCGGCACTTACGCCGTGTTATTTGTTGATTAAAACTCGTTGCAAATGTTTTATTTGTGGTTAATATAGTATATCCCTTGTGACAATTTCTGTTTCAGTCTTATTTTCGCTCGGCTAAATCAGTATCATTCACAGTAGTCGCGTTAGAGCACAATAATAAAGCGTTGTGACCTTATCTCACCACTTTTGTACATTCTTATCTAACATCACTTACCTATCATCAATATAATTGTTTAAAGTCCACTTTTTCCACATTTAGAAAATTGTGAGTTATCTTCGTGCACCAAATCAAATTAAGTGTATCTTCGACTTCCATGTGACGCTCAGACGTGCGTATTTAGAAACACAAGTTTTTTTTTTCACTGTTGATCCTAGCTTTGGTTTGTGACACAGTTCGCCAGATATTACCTGCTACTTGTGCAATGCTCTTCAATAGATTTTCATTCATCTAATTATCAATAGTATCCTGTTAACCATTCTCCAAGAACTCTTCGAATAACAGTATTATTTTCTGCAATCTTTAAGGTACAATGAATTTTCGTGATGCTAATTTTGTCTCCGAAATACTTTCAAAGTCATTTCAAGTATACTCGAACACCCAGGTGAAAGAAACACGGTCGTAAACGGCGGTTTCAGCTAATATTTTCGTCGTATGGTATGCGCCATATGACGGCCATTTTTCAACGTATCGTAAACAGCGGTAAACGGTCGGATACTCAATTTTTCGATCGTTTTAGTATCGTGTTTAGCCGTTTACGACACGGTAAAATACGGTCGTAATACGATGCATGCTAAAACGTCAGCTTACGGCTATTTACGGCCGCAAACTGTATGAAAAAATAGCATACATTAACTTTTTCGGACGTCTACGACCGTTTCTGGTCGTCACAATGCTCGACCTGAGCAGTTAGTGGCACATTTCTGTCGATTTTCTAAACAATCAGATTTTTCTTCTTTAAGATTTTTCGCTCACCAAATAGCACAAAATTCCGACTTATTCTCCTAGGAATTTGCCTTACATCATCTTATAACTATTCATAATTTATCGAGGAGTACAAGTGTTGAGTTCTCCGATTTTATTTTTAGCAGACATGCATTTTTTTTCAGCTAGCAACATTCGTCGACGCTATCAAATAATAAAATATGATTCTCTCCACTATGAGGTATTCGAAAGCAATGAAAATCCCATGATGTATAGATGTTATGATGGGCTACTGGCTTGTATTGTTAGATCAAGTAGTGCTCTTCCTCATGACCAAAACTCCAAAATTTTCGTTTAGTCAGATTGTGGCATTCAAACAAGATCGTATCTTTAATCTTGCTCAGTCGACTGAATCGTAACTCGGTCAAGTGAAAGATCAAATGAAATTTTCGATGACCATGAATATTAGAGACTCTCAGAGAGCTGTTTCTCTAGACAAACCCTTTGTACACTGTATATTGAGATGAAATCTTTTTTTGTGACTTCGAAAGATAAAGCAGGATTTTTTTTCTAAACAGTATTGCGAACGGTAAAACAGAAAAGTTCTATCAGAGATTTCACAATATATCTCCTGAGAGAAATCTTTCAAGATAGGAATGCATCTTCAGTTTTTCAACGAATTTTTGCTCGATACTAATAATATCTTTTTCTTCATTGTCCATTAATGCATCTACAACAATCATTAACAATCGTCTATCATCTTGAATTTAGACCTGTGAGAACTAATTTACCTCGTTTTGAAAGTACAATTCTCCACCAGTTCAATCATTTATGCCGATCGAAGTTATTGTCGCAGGCTTGCCTCGTGCAGGCACATCATCAATGCGTGACGCTCTTGAGAAATTAGGGTTCACCAAAACAATGGACATGAGTAGTTGCATACAAGATCCTCTCCTATCGACAGCCTGGAAAGAAATTTATCAAAATCATTTGGAGAAAAGTTGGACCAATGATAATTGGTGACATATGTTTGATAAACAATTTCCAGAATATATGGCAACTACCATTCCGTCTAGTGATTTTGCAGTTGAAATTGCTCAAGCCTATCCGGAAGCGAAGGTATAGTTTGTTCATAATGTTTCTCTCTCTATTTTCACTACTAAGGTCATTCTGTTCTATCGCAATCCCGATACATAGTACACATCTTTTCAAAAGCTGATGAGCATTCATAAAGGATCATATTGGGAAAGGTTTTTATTGTGGCCTCTAAAGAACTTCCGATTCCGATCATTCTTTCTAATCCTCAAACATCGCTTTATTTGGTGGCAAGATGTATATAACTATTACGAAATGGGCAAAGAGTTCATGCCATTGTATTTGAACAAAATCAAAACAGGCGTCGCTGTGGAACGAATTTTGGAGTTCAAGGTGCAAGATGGCTGGGTTCCGCTCTGCAAATTTTTGAACAAACAAATCCCGCTAGACGATTTCCCTCATAGTAATGATTACCAGGAAATGATTCAAAGGCGAAATTACTTTATGCATGAATCTACGGCCATCTGGTTCAAATGGCTTAAGCAAGGAGTCGTGATCACTGCTATGTTAACTATCACTGCTTCGGTTTGTTGGCGAGGATTCTTGATTTTTTTATAAGATTTAACGCTCTTAACATTTATGAAATCAGACAAGACATTCGCAAAGAAGCTCATTTTGCAAACAATAATTCGTACGTGTGAAATAATAGTTTGTTAATACTACTATCGGCGTCAAAATATAATAGGCATGGATGTTTTTTGAATATTTCGAGAACGGCTATAGATAGAGACCTGCGGTTTCCACTATTCAAAAGAGAAATGTGGGGGAAATCTGTTCATATAAAAATCATTCTTTCACAAATTATTCAAGTGGTCAGCAAATGTCCGAACATAAGTTGGGCAATGGCGTCCCAAAAGTTTTCATTACACTTTTAATTTTGACAATAGAATCATACTTGAGACAGTGTTTTCTTTCGTTTCTGTAAGCTTCAAGATTATATCTTATACCGTTCGGTTGCTGGACCATGTCCAATAAAATATGCAAAATCGTTAAAAAGAGGTCTTTATTTTATGAAACTATTCGTAAATTGCGTTCTCATATAGCTTTTCAGTCTCAGCAAATCTAATGACATCATCTATTTCAGGAACAGAAAAATTTTTTTTACTAATGTGTTGACCAGTGGTCAAGTTTAACGTGTTAGCCTTTAAATCATCAGAGTTATGATTAATTTCAAAAATAAACGTTTATAGACACTTCTCTCATTCAAAAGAACAATTATTCCGTAAAAAAATTACAGAATTAAAAGTTTTCAGAGGGTTCGTCGTCATACACTTCATCGCTTTCTTCAGAAGAATCGTTGTCTTCAAGCAATGGTTCCAATTCTTCTTCCATGTAAGCATCACCAGCCTTGAAAATGTCTTCATGCTTGATTGCATGAAAAAAGAAACTTGTTGCAAGTTCTTCGTTGACAGCAGCAATATATTCAAGCGCAAGATTATCGACATCATTTAAACGAAAAGGAGTATTGTTTTCACGAATATAGGACTTCATACCTGCCCACGCTAATTCTATAGGATTAAGTACACA
>CAJNSZ010002594.1:0-14371 GCA_905329745.1 Rotaria sp. Silwood2
AATAGAGCTTCATTTTCTCTATCGTCTCATAAAAACAGAAAATTTCATCAAGCCTTCTATACGAAATTGAGATGCGACCGCCACTACTTTTGGGTACCCCTAAGTAAATGGGTCAAATTCGAGTTTATTTTTAATAAAATCTCAGTTGGATTTATATTAATATCAATTTCTTGTTTTTATCTAATTATTATTTATTTATTTTAAAATAAATTCTAGTTAATCATTTATTAGTTAACATTAATTGATAATTAAGATCATTGACACTGTCTATTCATCTAATTATTATTAAGTATCAATCAACATATTGAATATTTCAATATATATATATATATTCAGAAATTAATTTATCTCTTAAATGACGAACAATTTTATTCTATTAATTGAGTTTATTGTTTACTATATTAGTATTTCTATGATCATAGGATATCGTTGGTAGTTTTATTCTTCTTAGAATTATTATTAATTGAAAATATTTAATAAAAAATAATTGATTTTTGAATAATTTTGTAATATAATTAAAAAAATATAAAATAAAATCGATTGATTTGATTTATCAACAATAGACTAATGGATTTGGGGTTACTATTCAAGATAATAAAAAGAAAAAAAGTGAAATGATTTATTTGTCTATATTCATATTCATCTATACATATGTTTAAACAATCGATATAACACTTTAATTTCAATCTTAGTCAATATCAATTTTCTATTGATTTATATTTAGTTTTACATTGAATCTTATCTAAAAATGAATATTGGAAAAACATATTTAAAATATGAATATCTGTATTTTGTCGAATAAACTTATTCAATTTGAAAACTACTTGAATAATTGTTTAAGACAATTTCCAAACTAGAAAAAAAAAGCATCACCATTTACCTTTTTAAATTTTGTTAAGATTCCTATTCAAACATTTTAAAGTAAATATGTTGAGATGTGAAGTAACGATTAGTCACTGTTTAATGAAAGCATTTATTCAATTTCTACTTGAGATTAATCGAATAGAAACGATTTTTTTGTTGTTCTACAATCGAATTATATTATATTTCAACTTGAATAATAAATTCGTTGAAAATCTTATTTTATTGTTCGATTGTTGATCAATCAGATTCGAGTTAAATAATTCAAAAAACAAAAAACAAAATCAACCTTTTGTCTTCTTCTTTTTTTTTCGTCAATGGATTTTATTTGGGAATTTATTATTTTGTTTTGTTTGGATGTTTTCGATGAAATCAAATAAAATAGTATATATTTATTAAAGCAAGATAAATAAAATCTTGAATAGAAAGACAAAAATGAGTTGATAATAAAGAGAGTTATTTTAAATAATTATTTATTTGTTTAGAATTTTAATTAATAAATTCTATATAAAGTTCGATAAAGTGAACAAGACCGATGTTTATCTAATCGTATAGAAAGAAAGTTGAATTTGTTCAAGCATTTGATCTTTGAAAAAAGTCTAAAAGCAATGGATTATATTGATAGAAATGAGGAGAAAAAAACAAATTCTCGTCGTTCATCAAATTTATCTGCTAATATTAATTCGAATTCAAAAGCAACAATTAATTGAAATTCGTCGAAAAATGAAACTCTAACAAATAAAACATCTTCAATTAGTTAAAAACATTTTCTTATCTCTTATTTGATTATTTTTATGGAATGTAAATTCTTGTGTAGATTATTTATTTTACTAATTGAGAGAGAGAGAGAGAGAAAGATAAATATTCTATGAAAAATAAAATAATTCTTTATTGTTTTATTTAATATTGTCAAACAAAAGAAGAAGTTGATGCACATAGAAACAGTTTATTCTTATATATATTGATTAAACTCTGGTCTTTATTTGTTTATCTTTATCTTAGATAGAATATATTCTCCATCACTTTCAATTATCTTTTATCTTTAATCAAGTATTTCTTCTTTTTTTTTGTTTTTTGATATGTTCGATTATAAAAGAATATCAAACGATTCGAATGGATAAATAAAACATTCCTGCTTCTTTGTCTTAAAAATAGACATTATTTCAAATTTCTAGACAATTTTAGATTGAAATCAAGAAAAAATCTTGTCAAACTGAATCTAGATTACTTTTCTTTCATTAACAGGCTGGTGTATATAAAATGGTAATCAAAGACTAAAGAACAGTGTTATATAAATTTTCTTGCTTATAAGTTTATTGTTGCCTCGAAAATAAAGATCAACATGAAAGAAAAAAACAACAAATACTTGAATAAAAAAAAAGAATTGTTTTCCTATTGTTAAATGTTGTTAATTTATAAATAAAATTCTTCTGGTATAACTTGATTTTTTCGATAAAGTACAGTTTGTTTACTCTTTCGAAAATCTTCTCTTGTTACTTTCATTCGACATTCTCGTAATGCCATTAAATCAGATTCAGTACAAATTGCCTAAAATAATGAATTTACAGTGGGGGCAATTGAAATTCTCCCTTTTGTTTTTGTTACTGTACTTCTTTTATTTGTTAATCTACTATATATAGCGAGAAAGTCCTGAATGCGCTGCATCTTTTGGCATGTTTATGTTGGGCATCAAATGCAGTTTAAAGTGTGAAAAGTGCATTAGAAAAAAAAGTGGCACTTTTTTTCTACAATACCTGGTGTCGATAATGTGCCAACATTTTTATTTCGCACATCTCTTGGCTTAGATAAAGGATGAAATCTTGAATATTTTTCCAAAAGGAGCGCCGCGTAAAGCTCTATAAAACTGTATGATTGAATTCCTTTTTTACCTGTTCTAACAGTTTTTCTTATAGTCAAAATGTACAACCTGTATGACAATTTTCCTTCTCATCAGCTTCAAAACGTTTGGAAGACTTTTCTGATTCACTGTACGAATTGGCTCATTAAAGCTTTTATAGTTTTCGACGACCATCTTAAAAAAGAAGAATCAATGTTCTATCATTTTCTCAAGCCGCGATATATGCAAAACAAAAAGGTCTTACAAAAATTTTCAATATGATGGGAAGTGACACTGTTATGTAGGTTGCTCATTTTGACTATAAGAAAAACTGTTAGAACAGGTAAAAAAGGAATTCAATCATACAGTTTTATAGAGCTTTTCGTGGCGCGTCTCTTGGAAAAAAATTTAAGATTTTATCATTTATCTAAGCCAAGATATGTGCGAAATACAAAAATGTTGCAACATTATGGACACCTTGTAGTAAAAAAAAAATGTCCCTTTTTTTTCTAATGCACTTTTTACACTTTAAACTGCATTTGACGCCCAACACAAATATACCAAAAGATGCAGCGCATTCAGGGCTTTCTCGCTATATATAGTAGATTAACAAATAAAAGAATTACAGTAAAAAAAACAAAAGGGGGAATTTCTATTGGCTCCCACTGTATATATATATATATATATATCTGTTGATGACATTATAGTTTATGTACCAAATAAATGTATTCTAATCTCGCATAAAATTATCTTTTCTTCCATAAGAATTTGTTTCATTTCAGTCTACTAAGCATTACTTTTTATGCTGAATGCAACACTGCTGTTTACATTAGTCTTTTGTTTTTTTTACTTGTAATAGGAAAATAACCAAACAAGCTCCAATAACTCGATCAAATCTCTGGAACAAATATTTTAACAATCAATATAATATAACAAAAGAAAAATCATAGAATTTTTTAATTTCAATGAGTAACGAATTGAACAATAATCAAACATAAAACTAATTTGCTATGAAATTAAAAGTGTCACTTAAAGTCATTGTTGATCAAATTTATTTCTTTTGTTTTCATCCATATTTCAAAATAGTACGAATCTTGTAAAGAATAATATAAAGAATGAACGAAGAATTGATAGTATCAACAAGAATATATTTAATAATTGCAGATATATTCAAATTAACTATGACAAAACGACATTGACAAATTTGAAAAGCTCAATGCAATCGTTTCAGTATTCACAGTCATTTTTCTAGTGGAGAATACATTGCCGATAAGTTTTCATACAACAGAGCAGAAACAGAACTAGTATACCGGCCAGTTTGATACAGTATGGATTTTAGATCGGCTAATAACCGATAGAATTATCAGACTAATCTATCTTGTTTACTTGATTGCTGTTATTATCTCGTGGAGAATGTGTAATGACATTTTGTTCAAAGTTGAGTACATCTAATACACCATTCAGACATAAATATGATACCGACAAAAAGTCTATACAGACTTCAAACTGACTGATCTGTCGACGACCGGCTGCTAACCAGTAGACTGATCGTTAAAAATTCAGACTGGTTTCTTCTCTACAATAGAGAACTGCATCATAGATGTCGATGACTGCTGAAAAATTTGCCCGTATCGCCATGAGGATATTCAAATAAAAAATGTTTTGATTTTCAAGACCATGTCTGATTTAGACTAGAATTGTTACTGCTAATCGATCACATTCATCAAGTCATACAGAATAGGATATTTGAACGCCGACATTTTATACAAATTCATGTATATCTGAAATTTTTTTCTAATTTTATAAACACGTTGCCGTTGCCCCACCGTGATGGTTTTTAAAAAATCTGCCAATACCCTGATGCCACCGCTACGACGGTAGCACCGCCATAGACATCTCTGAACTAAATATACATAATAATAGCAAATCATCTCTTTCATGGACAACCTGTATAAAGTCAAGAAAGAAATAACAACCAATCTTATATTTTGTCACATATAGGAATTGAATTTGGCTTCTTTCGTTGACGATAACTGGCCTATTATCATGGAGTTGACCAGCTTAAGAGTTCATGAACTCAGCTCAAATGAGTTAAGGAACTGATATAATCGAATAGATCTTGTGAATAAACAGATTTATTAGAGCAGGTCTTTTGACATGAATTGAATCGTTCGAAGAGTTCAGATCCAGGAACTGATCGATGTTAAAGAATACCTAGGAATGCTACTAGGAGTCTTCGTTACCCTATAACATCGATCAGTTTCTAGATCTAAACTAAAACTGAACTTGTCGAATTCTATCTATTACTCATAAATCCGTTCGGCATTTATCATAGAAAAAACTTTCTACTCATTATTCTCATTAGACAAAAAAAAACATTAAGCACTCATTAGTTCACATGTCATTTCGTTTTCTGTTTTTTTGAGATAATTAGCAATAAATAAGTATATCTTTTCTTCAAAATCTTAACAACGAGAAAAACACAGATTTAAGCATTTGCAAGATAAATGACAATGAATAAATGGAGCACGAAGAAGAAACCGACATAAATAAACTGCACCAATAATAATAATAGGGAAAGAGAAAAATATAGAAATAGACAAAAACAAACAACAACAATAATAGCAATGATAACAACCGTTTTTATTTATTCAAAAATGCAATGCAAAAAAAGATTTCGAGAATATCATCGATCAATAGCAACGTCTTAATTGATCGGCAAATATGACCATTGTTAACTAAAGTAGACATGGAAACCAATAAGGTCAATATCAATTTTTAAGAACATTTATTCTTTTTAATAATGCCAATAAACAAAAATAAAGGTCAGAGCAAAACGATATAAATTTTAGGCAAAAAATCTGTGTCAATATGGAAAAAATGTGAATTACATTTGGAAGGACTACAACATTTTTTTGGTCTTACAAGGGAACATATTTGAGTGTATCCACGGAGGAAGAGTTTAAAACCCATTCTATCAGATAGGGACCTATATGGATATCTCGGATATAAATATCTTAGCTGCTCTCACTTAGGTCTAAAAAAAAAAGAGAAGACCAAACTTTTTCAATTTTAGACTTTATTCTGCCAATAGATGTATTTAAAGTTCTTTCGTTTTTTTTTGCCAAAGTTACTCAAACGATCATTTCATTTTTAGAAAGAACTTTAGAAAATCAACAGAATTTGTTATGAGAGCTAATTGTTTGTCAAAAATCGTCGTATTATTTTTTTTTTCTTTATCATGACGTCATTTATGTATATTCCATCTATATCTTCTTTCATTTTGTTGTTATGTATGCATATGTATTTTGTTCTCTCTAGTAGTATGTTCAGGTATATTTGTTTTCTTTCTGTTCCGTCACTATATGTATCATGTATGGTGTCATCGTACTTTCTGGTGAGATCTTCTCTCTATATCACCTTCTAAAGAATTCTTCTTCTATCTGCGCTCTTATATATATATACTCATCGCTTTGAATAACAAATCATCATACGATTACAAGTGAAAAGATCTTCTTCTCTTTTTAACAAGTGGCGAGTGGTCGACAACCTTACTAAATATTAAAGTGAATAAGTATGTTTAACATTGCTAATGTTATGCATTTGTTCACGAAGCTTGTAATGGAGAAATATCCAGATTGTAAACAAGATGAGCTATCTTCACAAGATTACGAAATGGCTGATCAACTGATGATAGCGATGGAGAATACGATATAGAGTCAGATGACGATGAAGAAACATATTCAGTTGGTAGTCATTCCTACTCTTATAAATCGATGCTTGACATTGTACAATTTGCTAATACCCATTTATTTAGTGCAGTTCAACGTCGTTATCATTTGATCAAGCAACGAAATCAATTGACAAGAATCAGAAAATATGTCAAACAGCAGAGAACAAAGCGACAAAAATTAGAAAAACTTGATTAACTAGTGTTTGATAAATTTAATGAAGTGCGAAGCAAATCCCTACTTATTCACGATGACAATTTAAAATGACTAACGATTAGAAAGGCTAGACAGATTAACTTACAGAACTTCGAAGCATCATCATTTTCGATACTAAATTTCAAACGATGCCATCACATATCATCAAGAAAAGTTACAAAAATTGTAAGAAAAAATCATGGCGAAGAACGTGAACAGATTATGAAACAAGCAAAAACATTTGTTCATGAAGTAAAACAAAATATTCCTCATTTCAAAATTATACATATACTTAATGCTGATCAAAGTTCATTTAATTATGAGGAATTTTCAACTCGTACTCTTTCAACCTCAGATGAAAGATCAACTGTAGATCGTATTACCTCATCAAAAGCTTTTACACATTCGCGCACAATAATGCCAATTATAAACATTGCTGGCAACGTTGTTGGACTTGTTTTTATTTGTTCACAAGAACCGTTAGGACGATTGGGTCCGCGAGTTGTACAGTCTATGCATAAAGCACGAAATATTCATGTTACATGTAGTAAATCTGGAAATTGACTAAATCACATATCGAGTATTGGGGAAAAGAAGTGCTTCGACCATTTGTTGAAGAAAATTGTTTACTTTTATTGGATTCTTGATCAAGACAAACTGATCCAACATATTTGGATGAAGCATTCGCCGCAAATGTTGAATGTAAACTTTTGCAGATACCACCAAAAACAACTGCAGACATCCAGCCCTACGACAAATATTTTTTCCGATAATGGAAATATCTGTATCGACGATGCTTTGACTGCGTAACAATCGACTAACTTGAAATTGACTTGCGGCCAAGAGATAACATATTGAAATTGCACTCTCTCATTCATAATCACTTTTGCTCCAATCAGTTTTCGACAATGATTAAATATGCGTCAGAGGTGGACGGGGCATCGATTTTTGACGCCCCGCGGCTCCCGCTCCGCCACGCTCGCCACGCTCGCCAACCCGCCCCGCCCGCTCCGCATAGGATGCCGTGCTGATCCACTCCGCCCGACCCGTTGATTGTTTGACGGGCCCCGCCCCGTACCCGTGAAACCCGAAAAATTGTTTTTCATTATTTAATTTATTTTCAGTAATTTATTCTATGTAATTGATCCAGTTATTAGACAAAAATCTTAGGCAAACTTTATACGTGGGTCTTTTGAATGAGCTGCGGCTGATCGCAGCAGTATGATGTCATGGAATGCCTTTCGTTCATATTCAAAATTTGAATATGAGCAAGAGGCATTCGATGGCATCATACACTCAAACGATTCATCAGTTGATAAATCATGCAATTCAATCATTGTTATTGATTAGAAAGTCAATTGATTCCAAATATTAATTTTAAATATCAAATGATTTTTTTTTGTTTTTTCGCTTGTTAATACAAATCAATAATCAAAGTTCAATATAAGAAACGATAAGAAAAGCAAGAAACAAAGAAGTAAGCTTGTGGCTAGTGATCAGCCAAAACTCTAACGCAAAAGCGAAAGAAAAGTATAAAAATAATGAACCAATCAAAATATACTTCATAGTGCATATCTAGAATAAAGACATCTATCGATAATTTTTCACGGTCCTTCATCGTGCCCCGCAGAAATTCTTTACCCGCCCGAACCTCTGCAGATCTATCCCCGCCTCGCCCGCCCGTATCTTAAACAAAACCCGTACCACGCCAATCTGGAAGAACTACACAAATTTGTCCCCCGCCCGCTCGCCGCCACGTGGCCCCGTGGGTCGAAACCCATGGACCGCCCACCTCTGATATGTGTGGCACTCATGGGGGTATACAGCTCAAGATCCTGGCAGATTGGAAAACGTTCGGGATATTTGCTTTTCTTTTGAGAAAGACAGTTGTTCTGTCGTTCAATGTAATGAACAGACCTTCATATCTTCCAGCTGGTGCAATGAAACTTTATGTTTTCAACATTTTTTCATAGACGATCATAAACATTTTTAGTTTATTTCTTTATTTTTTTTGCATTTTTTTGATCCAACTGTTTTATAAAAGCTTGATAATCATTACTAA
This sequence comes from Rotaria sp. Silwood2, assembly GCA_905329745.1. Lineage (NCBI taxonomy): Eukaryota > Metazoa > Rotifera > Eurotatoria > Philodinida > Philodinidae > Rotaria > Rotaria sp. Silwood2. The sequence goes on from CAJNSZ010002594.1 coordinate 8,687, forward strand.
ATCATCAGAAACAAATTATGTTTAATCAAAGACATATCTACATAAAAAACAAATATGATACGACTATTTTTGACAAACAATTAGCTCTCATAACAAATCCTGTTGATTTTCTAAAGTTCTTTCTAAAAATGAAATGATCGTTTGAGTAACTTTGGCAAAAAAAATGAAAGAACTTTAAATACATCTATTGGCAGAATAAAGTCTAAAATTGAAAAATTTTGGTCTTCCCTTTTTTTTTTAGACCTAAGCGAGAGCAGCTAAGATATTTATATCCGAGATATCCATATAGGTCCCTATCGGATAGAATGGATTTTAAACCCTTCCTCCGCGGATACACCCAAATATGTTTCCTCGTTAGTCTTGTAGGTCTTATACATCGTCGTATATTCTAATTGCTTGCATTTTAAATAATATGACCGGACGTTAACTGGCAGTTTTAATTCCAAGCAATAGATTCTAATTCTAGCAAACATGCCAAAAGTGTGGAGTATAAATTCTCCGCTATAGATGCGAAATCCTTTTGATTTAAAATAAAACTTGATACCATATAAACTCACATAAATCGATTAATCTTCACCGAGTATATTGAAGATCACAGTTGATTGATTAACTGTTTGTTTATTTGTTAGTTACTCTATTAAACTTTTCGGTCATAAAAAAACTTATCTGAAAAACAAAGTCGGGAGTTTTGTAGAGCAAAGAATCCTATCTGTTGAATTTAAAATACAGTTCTAGGATTGTATTTTTAATTTCTGAAAAAAACGAAATTAAAATTGATTCATTCCTCATAAGACATCGGTTTTATATTGAATCATAGTAGTTTTCTTCTGAATATAACTCAATATTTCGAGATCGCGCTCAAATATTGGAAAACTATGCATTTACTATTGTCATTTGCCACGGAATATTTTTTCAACGCTAGAACTTGAACGTAATGTACTTTTAAAGTTCACAACCAATTATAGATCTATTATGACAAAGATTTTCGAAAGTGATTTTTTCTATTTCTGATAATTTCCATCGTAAGAAAATCATATTGCTCATCAGGAATCTTTTTATTTCCCGTAGATTAACATCAAGCTTGCTTTTTCTCATCATTTTTTTCTTCAAACATATGTATCAATATTAGAAATAAAAACGGCCTGTTGAATTAGAACGAGCGAGATTTCGACTCGGAGAAATTTTTTTATCACGGTAAGAAAAAAAGACTTCAGGCCGGAGTGAGGCAATGTAGGGAAGAAAAAACAAACAGGACGAGGTGAGCGAGAATCGAAAAAGGTTTCCCTGTTTCGATCTCTGATATTTATGCGTAATATTTTATTTTAAAACTTTATGACAATAAAGTAACAAAGTAGAAAAACTTTGAGAAGTTTAATAGGAAAAGATCATTTGCTTTTCCTAACTATCAACGAAAGTCTCTCTAGCAGTTCATCCAGATTTATTTGAATTTAATCAAATGGCAGCATTGCTTCTGCATAGAGAAAGTGATAAACTGAACCGAAGACAATGAACGAAAAATTCTTGACAATTACGGATATTTACATGAAACCATCTCAAAGATGTAGAATGAATCCATACAACACTGTATAATGCTGAAAAGCTATATTTAGAATGAAAAATACTCCTTTCGTAATTCTTTGAACAAATACAAAACGAATATTTTTCATTTTAAATGTAGCCTTCACCTTTTCAATCTAACTCAAAATTAAAGAATGAATGAACATTAATTTGTGATTGCATTCGATCTAAAATTCAAAACGTTTTTAACAATTGCACTTGATGTATGCAATAACAAGTTATTTTCTGTCTCAGTTGTAAACTACTTTTCTTGGAGTCAAACTTTCGCTCTTGCTTTTCTACGAAATAAAATTATTTCGAAATACGCGAGCACAAAAATAACATCTCTACTTTGCTGACCTTCTTGATTTATTGGATCAACAAATATGAAGATATTTCGTCCTTTTATTAATTATGTTTTCATTAATATTCCATCGAAGAGAATTGATTCAAAGCAATAGAACATATAACTATTACAAGCTTTCGTCTCACCTTTTGTATCGAGATATTTTCAATTTAGTCTTCAACAAATCTCTACATTTTGGCCAAATCAACGGATTGAATGCAAAACGTCGAAAATGAAAATGTCGAAACAGAAAAATATCGAAAAGGAAAATGGAAAATGGAAAAAAAATATATTTCTTCTGTGCTATTGGCATCTCTCTAACACATCTGCACCCTCAGCTTCACCCATGCCCTCACTGACACCCTCATTTTTGGCTTTCGACATTTTCCTTTTCGACGTTTTCCGTCAACCCCAAATCAACTACACTCTGTGCTTCTTACAGTTTTATAATATTCATTTTTTCAGTTTAACTAAATAAGATCGATTGTAAATTTTTATTGAACAACATCCTTGACAATTTGTAAGTACAGACTTCTAATGTCTAATTGACATATTTTATTTTATTTTATTTCAAACATAATATTATCTGCTATAAGAAGCACGCTACATGAGAAATCTTTTGTTTGACAAGGGAGTAATAAGCTGACTAATAGACCACTAAAAAATTATTAGGGAAAATATTAGACAGAAAGGGATCCAACACACTAGAATAGTGAATTAACGTTAAAGCTGAATTAAGTAATATGATTGGCGTATTAAGATTTAAATCGTCTCAAAGAAAAGATGACTTAACTCTTAATGCGCCAATCATATTGCTTAATTCACTTTTCTAGTGTGTTTGACCCCAAAGAAAAATGCCATCATATATTTGTTCGTCGAACAGACTGAACCAATTCAATAGGAATTAAGAAACATGATTGACCTTTCTATCTACCAATGCCAATTCCATTGGTTAGTTCACTTTCAATAGTTTAGTCTGTTTGTTATCTTTATTATAGAACAACATGACGGCATCGATATTTATTCGTCATTATTCTTATAGACGGCAATGACAAAATGCAAACATCTATATATATATTGACATAAATACAATTTATGAGTTAGACATGAACAATTTCAATGACAATTATTTCAATATACTCGATTTACCCGATGAAATTTTATTCATCATTTTAAAAAAACTCAATATGATTGATGTTCTTTCTTCACTTGTGGATGTTAATCAACGATTTCGTCGATTAGCTCTTGATTCTCTTTATATTCGAGACCTTGATATGACTTGTATGACGCCCATCAACTCACTGTATGATCAAACATCGTCAATAAATACTCAAGTTCTCTCAAAAATTTATAAAAATATCTTACCTCAAATTCATCATCAAGTATATAAACTCACTGTTGAAGAATATTCAATGAAACAAATTCTTCGTGCTGCCAACTATCCTCAACTTTATTCATTATCACTTTTCAATTTTCAAGAAGTAACACTTCATCAATATTTAAGAGGTATAGTATTTAATTTTCGTTAGAATAAAAAAAATAATCAATGTACTTATAAAAAAATTAATAATTATCTGTGTTTGTTGTTTTTTAAAACTAAAGATGATTTAATTCTTCGTGATCTTCTTACCGAACAAATCACACATCTTAATGTTGTTATTAAAACAACAACAGAAGAAAGGTCGGAAATTGCTCCAAGTATTTTTGCATTCATCTTATCTTTATGTAAAAAATTAATTGCTGTGAATATTCATCACATGTTTCCTATACGACCGGCTTTGTTTCCTCTTTTTGGTCTACTACGGAAAAGTAGTATGCCTTCAACATTAATCAAATTGAAAATCAATGTCGCAACTTTATTTGATTGTCTTTATTTGCTTGATGGACTTCTCGTTTGTTTATCAACACTAATTGTTCATGTGAACCAGATATTTCATCCATTTGGGAATATAGATCCAACAGTAAGTATCATTTCAATGATCATGTTTAGAAGCGAAAAAAGTGCACTAAACGAAAGAAATAAAGATTCTTAATTTGATTTTCTTCTATAGAAAAAACTTCCCAAATTGAAACATTTTTCACTTACCACATGTCGTCACACATTTGAATATGATACTCTAATTGTTCCATTACTTTGTCGAATGATAAATCTTGAAGAATTGAAATTATATCTATCAGTTGGAAGATTTGACTCGACTTATATTGATGGGATTCAATTATATGAACAATTTCTTATTTATATGACACAATTAAAGAAATTTACATTTAATATCAAGACACAGGTCGAGAACAGGAATGTGACAATTGAACTTCCATCGAATGAAGATATTCAATGTACTTTCATTGGAAGAAATTATCCAGAAGTAGTTTCATATATTAATACTAATCCATGTGAATGCGACGGCGAATGCCATATCTATACACTTCCCTATGACTTCGACTATTTTCTTAATCTCAACAATTCTTTTCAAGGTGGCATGTTTCATAAAGTTCGACAATTGACGATGAAAGATATGATTGCTTTTGAACATGAATTATTTCAACTCATCTCGCAAGACTTCCCTTTTCTCGAATACTTACGTATATATAATGGTTATCCACAAAAAGACAAGCAACATTCATTATCAACATTGATTACATTTTCTTATCTTACATTTCTTGACCTAGAATCGGCATATGTTGACTATGCAGAACTATTTCTTTTGAAAAAAAATATGCATCTACCTCGTTTGGTTACACTTACCATGCAATACAAATCACTTACAACGGTAACACACAATTTTACCGCTGATGCAACGCATTTTAATTTTAATAAATTGAAAAGTCTTCGTGCATCTCGAAAATTTGTGCGTCCAGAAAATTTTCATCAATACTTTCCTTTTGTTACTTTGTTAGAAATTGTTTGAATAAAAGTAAACACGTAGAGAAAATTATTCTCTTGCAGTTTTAGTCAACTCTCGAACTCTCTGAGTTACCTGTTCGAATGACTTGATGTTCTTATGCGAACATTAATTCCGTGTGTTTCAGGTTAAAGGTTAAGAAACTATGTGCAATTTATTCAATGCATCTGAGACATTTCAGAAATTTAGCAAGACAATGTAAAACTTGTGCTTTTCAGATCGAAATATTCTTACTTGAAAGATATTCATACTCATTAGTATTGATTGTTATACGGGCTACAGATCGTCTAACTTTTTTTTTTATTCACACTTTTTATCAAATTTTCAAAGTAATTTTCTTTGAGACAAGCGCACCATCGTTTTTTTTACATCGATTTGGAATTTTCATGTAAACGTGTAATCATTATATAAATAAGAACTAACATCAAATGAATGAAGCAAGATCTTTTGTTGATACCATTCATTCGGATTTTTCGGTACTTCATTATCTAAAAGATGTTTGAATATAATTGTGAACAACGAAGTGAATGTCGAATAATAAGACTCTAGAAAATTGATTTCAATCATCAGTTAAAAAATGAAGAGATCAAAATTGTCGAAGACTATCGAAAACGGTTTATCTAAGATGAAAAAGTGTTTTTACCTTTAAACAGAATTCTCTGCAATTCATCAAAATTTTCAAAAATTTATAAAATAGGACTTGAGGGTGAGTTCAAAGATTCCTTCATATCTCTTGATAGGATTTTCAGAAAAAGGTAAAAATTTGGTTTTGAACATAACTGTTCACACTCTTTCAAATGATCTAACTCATTTCAAAATTAAAAATTTTTCGGATGTAGGTTTGGTGGGTGATCTCACGGACCCTCTCTTAATGATTCTTTT
>CAJNSZ010002595.1:0-14708 GCA_905329745.1 Rotaria sp. Silwood2
TGAAAAGCAACAATAATGTCTGAAAGAACTCCTGCAACTCTTCTCACATTACCTATTGAACTGGTTTACCGTATTCTGGACAAGCTGGACGATTTCACATTGATATGCTCCACTCGTAATGCTTGCTCAAGTTTAGACAATATCATTGATACGTACCACCGGTACCAGGTAAAATTGATTTTCACCATTTTCAATTCATCATTTGCCGCAGCAGATTATTATTTTTATTAGCTTTCAAATTATAACATCTAAGCCGTCATAAAATGAACTCCAATAGACTCTCATAGTCAAAGAAAATGAATAAGACGTTATTCTAGTAAACTTTTACTTCAATATTTATGGCAGATTTGAACTAGTGTGAATATAGTGAATAAAATATTTCTGTTAAAAAATAGTATTATAATCAATTTAGATATAATTTAGAGTAAATTAATTGTCTTTTAAAATTAATTGAATCATGGACTAAACTTCATGGCATTATCTAGTTCATAAATCTGTTCATATAGAAGCAAACTTCCCCAATGAGAAAGAATTTACCTATTATCGATTCGATTATTCGATGGCATAATTGAACAACATATTTGAAAACTTTTTATGTTTCAAAGAATGTAAAAGACCTATTTTTCCTTTAAAAATTTAAGACTTACGAAAATTATGAAATAATTCAGACAAAATATAAACCTTTTAGAACTTTATCAATAGCTTCTACTATTCATGATGCTATATTACTTGTAGCTTTTGTTCATTTTTATAATCAAGATCTATAAATTGAAGTGCTAAGTGATCTGTGAAACTTTGTTTCATCTGTAGCGACGAATTGATAACTAAACTTCGATGGTTTATTTTGAAGAGTTACAATATGTTCTGAGGCTTTCTCTTTTGATTTACATCAATATACTATCTGCGGTGCTATCATATTAAGGTACTGCACTTGTTCTTTACTACTGATTTTATTAAAGAAAAAAAGGAAATGCGTTACTTTCATTTAGCTGTTAAACACATGTCTTGAAATCAAGAGTTCAAAAAAATTAATAGCTATAAAGAAAAAGCTGTTAGCGCAATCCCTTTGGGATTAAAAATGTGAAACACGATGAAGTTGCTCTTAACATTCATGCGAATCTTGCTTTCATACATGAACCTGGATACCCATTGACTCACCAAATTTTACCTAACTACTAAAGGTGGCATAAAAAAACAACTAATGTACAGTCATACAATATTAGTGACATATATTCACTAATTCTGTTTAAAAATGGGACACATTCAGTGCCGCCTCCAAAACCTGTCTGTCACAGTCTGTGACACCCGGAACCCTGTCTGTCACGGTCTGTGATGGTCCTGGGGCTTGTCTCTCACGGTCCGTGATAGTTCTGAAGCTTGTCTGTCACGGTCTGTGACACTCTTGGACCTTGTCTGTCACGGTCTGTAATACCTGGAAACCCTGTCTGTCACGGTCTGTGATGATCCTGAAGCTTGTCTGTCACGTCTGTGATAATTCTGAGATTTGTCTGTCACGGTCTGTGACACCCAAAAATCCTGTCTGTCACGTCTGTGACGCATTCACTCATGTCTGTCACGTCTGTGGGGGGCGGAGGGTAGTGGGTCCAAATTTCTGCCCCTAAACACTTCAACACTCCTTTTAGGTCGTGTTTCACAAAATACTGAGTTGTTCACCTTTAGTAACTTTTCATACTTTATCACCACACTTCGAGAAATATTGAATGCAATAATGATGCAGATCAAGATCACTGCTAATGTGTAATGATTCAAAAACGTTACCCATTTCAGGGGTCCGTTGGAGTTAAGTTGTTGAGTGTAGGTGTGGATGAGCTCTCTTTAATTGCAAACAAACTCACAACACTCGCCCAATAGTTTTCACACGGTTTATCGCCCATTGCATATGATGAAACCATGTTCACTTTTTCAAACAGACACTCACCACACTAGATATGTCATCCCGAAACATCGCAGGCAAAAAATTACATCAAATAGTCGACTCATTACGATATAACACGGTAACACTCTTTATCTGTCATTGCATGTCATACAATCATATTCACTTTCTCACATAGGCAATCACCGGACTAACTCTTGTACACTGTCTAATTGCAGACCAAGGAGCACAATATCTTGCTGATACATTACGATACAACAGGGTAACACTATTTGTCTATTATTCCATCGCATACAATCGTATCCACTTTTACATGTAGACACTCACCACACTAAATCTTCTAGGCAATCTAATCGGAGCTCCAGGAATAAAATATCTTGCTGGTGCATTACGATATAACACGGTAACAATCATTATCTATCATTGTACGTCATCCAATCATCTCCATTTTTTCCCACAGAAACTCGCTACACTAAATTTCCACTACAATCGAATAGGAGGTAAAGGAGCAAAATATCTAGCCGATGCATTACCATATAATACGGTAGTAGTCTTTATCTATTACTACATATTGTTCAAGTAGCTCAACATTTTCTCACAGACACTCACCAAATTAAATCTTCACACTAATGAACTTGCAAAAGAAGGAGCATATCATCTAGCTAATGTATTAAGAAAAAACAAAGTGACAATCTTTACCATTATTAAGTTTCATGAAATCAGCCACACTTTTTTACATAGGCACTCACGACACTTGATCTTCAATACAATCAATTTGGAGACGAAGGAGTACAATATCTGGCTGATGGATTGCGAAATAACACGGTGACACCCCTTATTTGCTTATATGTCTTATGCACTCATTCTACAGTTTTACACATAGACACTCACCACACTAGACCTCCAAATCAATTGGTTTTCAGATCAAGGAGCACGGTATCTAGCCGATGCATTGAGATATAACACGGTAGTGCTCTTTATCTACTATTGTATTGCATAGAATCATTTCCAGTTTCTCGCATAGGCACTCACTACACTATATCTCGAAAGCAATCGAATCGGAGATCAAGGAGCACAATATCTAGCTGACGCATTACGATATAACACGGTAGCATTCCTTGCCTATTAACGGGTGTCCCAGGAAAAATGAACCTCTCAGTATTTTTAAGATTTTTCTTCTACTCTCCCTGTATTTAAAACTCTTTTTATTCTCAAAAGATAGCGATTGAAATTTTCTACAAAATCATATATGACTAGGCCTAAAAAATGTCTTAGATATATTTGAAAAAAGACGAAAACTAAAGACATACAAGCAGCTGTAAAATGTAAATATGTCACCAATAATAAACGGCTGCACTTTGTATTTCATATTGTAATCTCTAAATACGTTTTATTNTGAACTCACCCTATGTCGGCAATCATATGACTTTCGAAGAATTTTTAATCAATGGTAGCAGCGGCTAGCCATGAGTGGCGCCCCGTATGGGCGCCGACGAACGGCCAGCCGCTGCCCTGACTAATGGCTCGGTGTCTCCTTCAAGTCAATATGATTGAAGAAAGAGATTTCACTGGCCGGCACTCTTGAATTTAACAGCGCACTGCAGTGTTTGGAAATAGAAATCTAGTATTCGGAACCTGCTAGTCAATAAAACAGTACGCATTGGAGTTCTTATGTTAGGAAGGAAAACGCTTCAGCGGGTAGATAGCGCAATGAAATGTAATGGAGATGAATAAGAATTGTGATTCGGAAAGGTCCCGTTGAGTAGAGCAGCGGCTAGCCGTGAGTAGCGCTCTGAAGGGGTGCCGACGAACGACTAGCTGCTGTCCTAAGCATTGTCTTGCGATTCTATTATCATGATCTTGCTACAGGGAGAACATTGTATCGGTCGACTATGATGGATAATACCTTTTTTACACGAGTAAAGTAATGTGAAACTAGACGATTGTTCTAGTGGGAAAGCAATATTTATTTGTTTGAGTCGGTCCGTATTTAGAGGTATGAAGGAATGAATAGTAGAAGTTGTGTGTCATGCAATGAGCGGCCTTTCAGCTCGCACCGAAGGAGAGAATACATTAGAAAACTAAGAATTTGCGAATTTGCGCAGTTTATGATGAAAAATCTGTAAAGAGAAACTTTACACGAAAGTTTATATCAATAGATCTCTGTTAGAATGACAGAAACTGTATATTTTTCCTTACTTCGAGTCTGCGGATCATTAGAAGAACTGTTAAATGTATAAGAAGCGATGAATTTTCTCTAATTGGACGTGTGGCATAGCGTAATTGGATCTTCAAGAGTTATCAGGGGATCATATTATTTTTTCGGAAATATTCTGTCCGTGAAAGCATGCAAATTGTTCAATTGTTTCAAAATATTTTGAGGAAAATGTTTAGGAAATGTTTGAGATTTGGATAACCCTCCTGTATGATAATCTCTCAAAGCGATGAAGCGCGATGTGAGAAGAAATTTACCTTGAACTCACACAGAGGGAGCAAGTAGCTGATATGTCATGATTCTTATCTGCTGTACACGCAATAATCCGATATGGATCGTTTTACCCTAGGCTATTGGTTTATTTTATATATTATAGACAGCATAATCGTTAACATATGTATACTACGAAGATGATTACTGATGTCTTCAATACCATTCAAAGACGATCCATGCATGATGATGGAGCAGTTATAAATAGTATTACATGATCATGCGAAAGGGATGCTATAAGAATTAGCGGTCCGAGAAACATCTGAGGAGCGACAGCCACGTGTCTGTTGTACTTTGTTGTGTTGTTTTACCAATGAAATTGCTCAGGTCCTCTCGTGTCATAGAACGGTCATTGTTAACGACATATTGCAATTTTTCGCTTGGAAAGCGTTTTTTCTCTGACAGTTCTAAGAATGGAATGCAGAAAGCGATGACAGAGTATGACTATACTTAAAAAAAAAACTTGTAGAATAATAAACCCTACCAGCATTAACGAAAATTCTCACATGTGGTAAAAACCAAGGGGGGAAAAGCGAGACTTCAGTACTTCACGTACTTCAAAATTGTGCTTGAAGTACAGTAAAATTCGAGCGAAGTGAAAGTGAAGCGCCCGTGGAACGGAGTGAAGTAAAATGAAGTATGAGTGAAGTACAAGGAACTACGAGTGATTCCAGAGGAAGTACAAGTGAAGTACGGTGAAGTCTTACTTTTTCCTCCTTGGGTAAAAACGGTTTATTCTACGTTGCACTATCATAAACCCTGAAACAGTTTATTATTATCCACCTTTTTTTATAGTATACGTAAGATACAGTCGAGGGTTAAGCGAGGTTCAGTAACTCGCGTTACTTGTTAACTAACATTTGTCTCTATTTTGAGATTTAACTGACGGCGAGAGGTAGAAGTGCTAAGATCACACATGACGAAACTAAACTCAACACTCATTCTCTTCGAATTCAAGTATTCATTTTAGTCTCGTTTCTTTTCACTTTTATGTTTTTTTATCTTCTATCAACATTGTAAAATAAAAAATATGAAGTTTCTATTAAGGTTTTCTCTATTCCATTTTTTTTATTGTTTGCTAAAATGAAACAAAAGAAAGAAAGTTTCAAGGGGGACTCGAACATACTCAGGAAGAATAAGATAAAAGCTCTAGTATGAAGTGTGAATGAAGATAAAAGACTGTATATGTTGAAAGTTTATGTCATGTTTGCAAAAACCTTACTGATATAAAGCAATAAATAATTTTCAATAGACATTCATTTTAAAGGAACATATTGCTCGATGAAAAGCAACAATAATGTCTGAAAGAACTCCTGCAACTCTTCTCACATTACCTATTGAACTGGTTTACCGTATTCTGGACAAGCTGGACGATTTCACATTGATATGCTCCACTCGTAATGTTTGCTCAAGATTGGACAATATCATTGATACGTACCACCGGTACCAGGTAAAATTGATTTTCACCATTTTCAATTCATCATTTGCCGTAGCAGATTATTATTTTTATTAGCTTTCAAATTATAACATCTATACCGTCATAAAATGAACTCCAATAGACTCTCATAGTCAAAGAAAATGAATAAGACGTTATTCTAGTAAACTTTTACTTCAATATTTATGGCAGATTTGAACTAGTGTGAATACGGTGAATAAAATATTGCTGTTAAAAAATAGTATTGCAATCAGTTTAGATATAATTTAGAGTAAGTGAATTGTCTTTTAAAATTAATTGAATCATGGACTACACTTCATGGCATTATCTAGTTCATAAATTTGTTCATATAGAAGCAAACTTCCCTAATGAGAAAGAATTTACCCATTATCGATTCGATTATTCGATGGCATAATTGAACAACATATTTGAAAACTTTTTATGTTTCAAAGAATGTAAAAGATCTATTTTTCCTTTAACATTTTAAGACGTACGAAATTATGAAATAATTCAGACAAAACATAAACCTTTTAGAACTTTATCAATAGCTTCTACTATTCATGGTGCTATATTACTTGTAGCTTTTGTTCATTTTTATAATCAAGATCTATAAATTGAAGTGCTAAGTGATCTGTGAATCTTTGTTTCATCTGTAGCGACGAATTGATAACTAAACTTCGATGGTTCATTTTGAAGAGTTACAATATGTTCTTAGGTTTTCTCTTTTGATTTACATCAATACACTATCTGCGGTGCTATCATATTAAGGTACTGCAATTGTTCTTTACTACTGATTTTATTAAAGAAAAAAAGGAAATGCGTTACTTCATTTGGCTGTTAAACACATGTCTTGAAATCAAGAGTTAAAAAAATCAATAGCTATAAAGAAAAAATACTGAGTCGTTCACCTTTAGTAACTTTTCATGCTTTCTCACCACACTTCGAGAAATATTGAATGCAATAATGATGCAGATCAAGATCACTGCTAATGTGTAATGATTCAAAAACGTTACCCATTTCAGGGGTCCGTTGAAGTTTAGTTGTTGAATGTAGGTGTGGATGAACTCTCTTTAATTGCAAACAAATCCACAACACTCGCCCAATAGTTTTCACACGGTTTATCGCCCATTGCATATGATGAAACTATGTTCACTTTTTCAAACAGACACTCACCACACTAGATATGTCATCCCGAACCATCGCAGGCAAAAAATTACGTCAAATAGTCGACGCATTACGATATAACACGGTAACACTCTTTATCTATCATTGCATGTCATCCAATCATATTCACTTTCTCACATAGTCAATCACCGGACTAGTTCTTGTACACTGTCTAATTGAAGACAAAGGAACACAATATCTTGCTGATGCATTACGGTACAACAGGGTAACACTATTTGTCTATTATTCCATCACATACAATCATATCCACATTTACATGTAGACACTCACCACACTAGATCTTCTAGGCAATCTAATTGAAGCTCCAGGAGCAAAATATCTTGCTGATGCATTACGATATAACACGGTAACACTCATTATCTATCATTGCATGTCATCCAATTATCTCCATTTTTTCCCACAGAAACTCGCTACGCTAAATCTCCACTACAATCGAATAGGAGGTAAAGGAGCAAAACATCTAGCCGATGCATTACCATATAATACGGTAGTAGTCTTTATCTATTACTACATATTGTTCAAGTAGCTCAACGTTTTCTCACAGACACTCACCAAATTAAATCTTCAAACTAATGAACTTGCAAAAGAAGGAGCATACCATCTAGCTAATGTATTAAGAAAAAACAAAGTGACAATCTTTACCACTATTAAGTTTCATGAAATCAGCCGCACTTTTTTACATAGGCACTCACGACACTTGATCTTCAATGCAATCAATTTGGAGACGAAGGAGTACAATATCTGGCTGATGGATTGCGAAATAACACGGTGACACCCTTTATTTGCTTATGTGTCTTATGCACTCATCCTACAGTTTTACACATAGACATTCACCACACTAGACCTCCAAATGAATTGGTTTTCAAATCAAGGAGCACGGTATCTAGCCGATGCATTACGATATAACACGGTAGTGCTCTTTATCTACTATTGTATTGCATAGAATCATTTCCAGTTTCTCGCATAGGCACTCACTACACTACATCTCGAAAACAATCGAATCGGAGGTCAAGGAGCACAATATCTAGGTGATGCATTGCGATATAACACGGTAGCATTTCTTCCCTATTATTATATGTCATACGATCGTCTCCACTTTTTCACACAGAAACTCACCACACTAAAACTTTACGGCAATGAAATCGCTGACCAAGGAGCAAAATACATTGGGGATGCATTACGATACAATACAGTAAAGTTGTCTATCTCTTATTACATCTTACAGAATCATCTCCACTTTTTGATACAGGCACTTACCACACTAGATCTAAGGAACAATAAAATAGCAAATCAAGGAGCACAATATATAGGTGATGGATTACGATATAACACAGTAACATTTTTTATCTATTATTATATTTCATACGGTCATCTTCACTTTTTCACACAGGCACTTACCACACTAGATCTAAGGAACAATAAAATAGCAAATCAAGGAGCACAATATATAGGTGAAGGATTACGATATAACACAGTAACACCCATTATTTTTGTTACATTTAGTGGAACCCACTATATTCCTTACATAGATTCTCATCACATTGAAGCTAAGCTGCAATAAAATAGGAGACAAAGGAGCAAAACATCTCGGTGGTGCATTACAAAATAACAAAGTAGCATCAATTATCTATTATTATATTTCTTAGAATCGGCTTGAGTTTTCTACGCAGACACTCAGAGATCTAAATCTCTTTGACAATGGAATCGGAGACGAAGGAGCACAATATCTAGCCGATGGATTACGGAATAACACAGTAACACTTTCTATCAATTGTTACATCTAGCGAAACCAACTATATTCTTTACATAGGCTCTCATCAGGCTAGACCTCATCAGGAATAACATAGGAGACGAAGGAGCAGAATATCTAGGTGGCGCATTACAAAATAACAAAGTAGCATCAGTTATCTATTGTTGTATTTCTTGGAACCAGTTCCAGTTTTTCACGCAGACACTCACAGATCTAGAGATCTATAACAATGAAATCGGAGACAAAGGAGCACAGCATCTAGCAGACGCATTACGGCATAACGCGGTACACTGAATATCTATTATTACATTTCGTAGAAATATTTCCACTTTTGCACACAGACACTCACCACACTACATCTGTCCACCAATCGAATTGGAGACAGTGGAGCACAATATCTGGTTGATGCATTGCAAAATAACACGGTGACACTCTTTATCTATTATTATATTTTATGCAATTGTTTCCATTTTTTTGCGCAGACACTCACTGCGCTGTATCTCTCAAGCAATCCAGTTGGAGACGAATGGCAACGTGCCATAGAGGAGCTTACTAAAAGAAATAGACAGACTGTGAAATCGTAAAAATTCTGTGTAAACCAATGATTTGGCATAGAAAATAAAATGATTTTATTAATACATCAATTATGTTTTCTTGGTTGTCTTTCAAAGTGAAAACATATTGCTCTTGATTTACGATTTTTTCGATACTATTGATGTTATTTGCTTTTCAAACTGACAAAAAGACTATATCATGACTGTAACTTTAATCATATTAATGCTATTTTATATAGATATTTATTATTCTGCATTGCAGAAAAGTTAAAGAATATATAATAGTATTTTATATACCAAAAGAAATATTATGTAGCACTCGAATTTGTCTTTTGCATACTATGTAATTTGTATGTGCTGGAAAGTGAAAGAGTGAAGAGTTACGAAAGCTTTAAATAATTAAAAGGCAATTCTCGCTATTTTCTTGGACAACACCAGTGAATTCCACATATAACTATTTTTTCTAGTAAAGCATCATGAATAGAAATTTACTTCGAAATCACTCATGATTACCCATTAGCGTATGTCAATCTTTATGGTGTATGTGGGTGTGGGGTGTGAACCAACAAATAAGTTACAAGCCATATCTGTACCCCAGTTAACACCAAAATCCATATTAACACCGATGCCGAGCGCCAACGAGCACTCTGCTCATGAATTATTTTCCGACAATAAGTGGCCATTTCACCATATGAAAAAAAAGTGGAACGCTGTACGATTCGAATACTCATTCTTGCACAGGGAGGGTGCTAATCTTTTCTGTATCGTTCCAATTTTCGTGCCATCCGAATACCAGTTTTGACATTCGGATGGTATTCTTGGCCATGTTGGTTTGTTATATATTAAATCGTCAATGTAAGAGAAAGAATGCGGTGAATAGCTTAATGCAGCTTTGTAGTTAGGCATGCACCGAACTCGAGAACAGACCGTGATTCACGGCTTCGGGATTCCCGGATTCGGTCATTCCCGGTACCAAAATATTCAGCTAACTTATTCATACATTTTCATCTACATTAGACACCGATCGGAGCTGGGAACACCGAGCCCGGGAATGACCGAACCCCGGGAAGTTCGGGTTCGGCCGTTTCCGACTCGGATCGCTGTCTAATGTAGGGTGTGAGTGGGTGTGGGTGTGTGGGTGTGGGTGGGTGTGGGTGTGGGTGTGGGTGTGGGGTCTGGGGGTGGATATGGGTCAAAAGAAGACTAACACCCACACCCACACCGCAGCTCTAATTTTTTGTTACGAAAGCCCTGTAATTATAAATATTCATTTGATACTTTTACAGTGGACAACCTTGTGATAATGGTTACGATAATCCTGTAAAATTCATTACGAAATGCCTATAATTGAGGACATTATGTTTTGAAATACTACATATCAAATCATCGGTTACGATCACCCTGTAAAATTCGTTACGAAACCTCTGTTACGAGCTTTCATACTGTCAATTCGTTACAAAAGCCAGACAAAAAAAAAGTGGCGAGTTGCACCTTTTCCGAAACGTTTGTTGACAAAAAATTTCCTCAAAAAAAAAAGACTCATAGTATTCTTTATTCTATTAGGTTGACTTGGCGTTGAGTCTTATCAGTACTTGGTAACGCTTGTATCATACTGAATAAGACAGGCGTGCATTTGATATAACTTTATTATTGTTGCTGTTTCTGTTCGTGAGACAGACGAATTCAAGACCTTTATATGACTTGCCTCTTATATTTTATTTAATAAAGTATGTAGTTTATTTCAATTTTTCTTAATAATAAGTTTCTCTTAAAATAATATTGGTATCTAATAGATGATGCCAAGTAAGGATCATCGTCAGTAGTATTTCTCCTATATATTCATTGAATAAGGTCCATTTCGTTTTGTGAAACACGAACTGAAAGGAGAGTTGAAATAGACGCTTAAAGAATTGAATCCCCTCCAAGACAATGACAAACATTTTCATGGGAATGCCACAGATGATAACAGACATCTTACTTATGTCTACCCCTCATCCGGTCATATAAAGTGAACCAAAGTTGGTGTCAGCCAAATTAGAGTTCAAGAGTTCATATTCCACCATTTTTAAAAATACATAATCCAACAAGTAACTTTTTGGGAACTATCTGAGGTTATTCCGAGCCCACGACCCTTATATTGATGAACCAGCGAAAAAAACGCGTAGTCCTTCTAACACATTAAATTTGGTTACAGTTCTAATTCCTTATAAAATGTTTGTCACTTTCAAGAAATTCATTTCGTACTTTGTAAAGGACCGATTTCTGTTTTCTTCCGATACTTGTCATGTGTTGAAAAAGAGTTTTGACGATAATCTATCGGTGAGCTTTCGAAATCGATGAAATAGAACGTACTGATCAGGTTTATGTTGTTTTTTTCAAAGTTAGACGAGTAATTTCAGAGATTCTGAGTATTATTCGAAACGCGAAAAACGGCAGTTTTGGGCTAAAAAATCCACTATTATCTATCTACCAAACATTTCAAATAGGCTCATTCCAGGCAAGGTTTTTTCTCTATCGTAATATATAAAATGATTTAGAAAGTAAAAAGTTTTTTGAAACGATAATGATCGAATACCGCTCCGATTGAGTGAAATTCATCATTTATTGAGTCCTATGATAACCACTGTACATCAGTGACCAAACCAGAGTTTTGGACTACTGACGTAATTCAATGAGGGTGTGGGTGNTGATGGATTGCGAAATAACACGGTGACATCCCTTTATTTGCTTATGTGTCTTATGCACTCACTACACTACATCTCGAAAGCAATCGAATCGAACGTCAAGGAGCACAATATCTAGCTGACGCATTACGATATAACACGGTAGCATTCCTTGCCTATTATTATATGTCATACGATCGTCTCCACTTTTTCACACAGAAACTCGCCACACTAAAACTTTTCGGCAATGAAATCGCGGACCAAGGAGCAAAATGCATTGGAGATGCATTACGATATAATACAGTAAAGTTGTCTATCTCTTATTACATCTTACAGAATCATCTCCACCTTTTGATACAGGCACTTACCACACTAGATCTAAGGAGCAATAAAATAGCAAATCAAGGAGCACAATATATAGGTGATGGATTACGATATAACACAGTAACATTTTTTATCTATTATTATATCTCATATGATCATCTTAACTTTTGCACACAGAAACTCACTACACTAGATCTAAGTAACAATGAAATAGGAGGCCAAGGAGCACAATACCTAGGTGATGGATTACGATATAACACAGTAACACCCTTTATCCATTATTAAATATAATACAGTCATCTACACTTTTTCATACAGGCACTTACCACGCTAAATCTATGTACCAATGCACTAGGAGGCCAAGGAGGACAATATCTAGCTGATGGATTACGATATAACACAGTAACACCCATTATTTTTGTTACATTTAGTGGAACCAACTATATTCCTTACATAGATTCTCATCACATTGAATCTAAGCTGCAATAAAATAGGAGACGAAGGAGCAAAACATCTCGGTGGTGCATTACAGAATAACAAAGTAGCATCAATTATCTATTGTTATAATATCTTAGAATCGGCTCGAGTTTTCTATGCAGACACTCAGAGATCTAAATCTCTATGACAATGGAATCGGAGACGAAGGAGCACAATATCTAGCCGATGAATTACGGAATAACACAGTAACACTTTCTATCAATTGTTACATCTAGCGAAACCAACTATATTCTTTACATAGGCTCTCATAAGACTAGACCTCATCAGGAATAACATAGGAGACGAAGGAGCAAAACATCTCGGTGGTGCATTACAAAATAACAAAGTAGCATCAGTTATCTATTGTCATATTTCTTGGGACCAGTTCCAGTTTTTCACGCAGACACTCACAGATCTGGAGATCTATAACAATAAAATCGGAGACAAAGGAGCACAGCATCTAGCAGATGCATTACGGCATAACGCGGTACACTGAATATCTATTATTACATTTNATCTTACAGAATCATCTCCACTTTTTGATACAGGCACTTACCACACTAGATCTAAGGAACAATAAAATAGCAAATCAAGGAGCACAATATATAGGTGATGGATTACGATATAACACAGTAATATTTTTTATCTATTATTATATTTCATACGGTCATCTTCACTTTTTCACACAGAAACTCACCACACTAGATCTAAGTAGTAATGAAATAGGAGGCCAAGGAGCACAATATCTAGGTGAAGGATTACGATATAACACAGTAACACTCTTTATCCATTATTATATCTAATACAATATTCTCCACTTTTTCACACAGGCACTCACCACACTAGGTCTATGTACCAATGCACTAGGAGGCCAAGGAGGACAATATCTGGCTGATGGATTACGATATAACACAGTAACACCCATTAACTATTGTTAAATCTTGTGGAACCAACTATATTCATTACATAGACTCTCATCAAATTGAATCTAAGTTGCAATAAACTAGGAGACCAAGGAGCAAAACATCTAGGCGTAGCCTTACAAAATAATGAAGTAGCATCAGTTATCTATTGTTATATTTCTTAGAACCGGCTCTAGTTTTTTTCGCAGACACTCACAGATCTCAATCTCGATGACAATGAAATCGGAGACGAAGGAGCACAATATTTGGCTGATGGATTACGAAATAGCACAGTAACACTCTTTATCTATTGTTACATCTCGTGGTACCAATTATATTCTTAACATAGGCTCTCATCAAAGTACGCCTCGTCAGAAATAAAATAGGAGACCAAGGAGCGAAACATTTAGGTGGAGCATTACAAAATAACAAAGTAGCATTACTTATTTGTTGTTATATTTCTTGAAATCAGCTCCATTTTTTCACACAGACGCTCACCCACCTGGAGCTCTATAACAATCGAATCGGAGACGGTGGAGCACAACATCTAGCCGACGCATTACGAAAGAACTCGGTACACTGAATATCTATTATCACATTTTATACAAATATTTCCGCTTTTGCACACAGACACTCATCACACTACATCTGTCAACCAATCCAATCGGAGACAGTGGAGCACAACATCTGGTTGATGCATTACAACAAAACACGGTGACACTCTTTATCTGTTATTAGATGTTATGCAATAGTTTCTACCTTTTTGCGCAGACACTCACCGCACTGTATCTCTCATTCGATCAAATCGGAGACGAACGAGAACGTGTCATAGACGAGCTTATTAAAAGAAATGAGAAACTGTAAAATCGTGAAGTTTGGGTAAAGCGATGATTTGGTTTAGAAAGAATGATTTTATTTATATATGACTTTTGTTTTCTTGATTGTCTTTTCAAAGTGAAAATAAATAGCTCTTGATTTATGATTATTTCCCATGATTGATGAAAATAAACGTGTGAATTTTCTAATAAGTATCACAAAA
>CAJNSZ010002597.1:0-14685 GCA_905329745.1 Rotaria sp. Silwood2
TTCAATCGTCTTCAATTCATTAATGTGAAAAATGAAGATTTCTCTGAGGATTTTTTTCATTGTACTCAAATAATAGAATCACACAATGCATACTTTTCATTGGCAAACAGTTAAATAATTATTCATTCTGTGTAGCAGAATGACATTGTATTATTTATAAGTATGGAATGAAAGTAGATTAAAGTTTTCATTTTTCGTCATGCGAAAGCTGCTTACTTATTGTATTAGTGGAAACAAATCAAGTTTCTGGTAGCTACCAAGAAGAACTTAGATAGATTGTATTTAAAATACGAAAGGTGTATCAAACATATCTTCAAGATATTAATATCCCTAAAAAATGAATACATGTTCATCAAGACGTTGTTAATCATGTCGAAGTAGAAACCATCAAAGTCATATATGAAAATCGCAGATTACATGCAGACATTATTTTTAAACATCAACATCAAACTGATGTAGCTGATGCAAAATGATATGGAATGACTTTTAATTTTCTATGAAATATGTCAATAAACATATCTATTACAGCCTAAATTTTGTACAACGTTTGGGTTAAAAAATATTGATAAAATCATACAAAATAAAAGATCTATCAGCAGTAGTTCTAGCACCTTACATACTAATTGTGCATTGAATGTAAAATTGAATGAGAAAAAAAAGAAAATGTAATAAATAAAGAAAGAAGAAAAGCATGAACCAAAAGAATCGGTACGAACAAAGAAAACAAACAAGAACAATAAAGCAATTTTGAAACAATCATGTGTTAGAGAGATGAATAATATTTCTATGTATGTATTTCAGGTGTGGGTGTGGGTACAGAATGAACACCAACACCTACACTCACATCCACACCCTATTCAGCAGTAGGATATTCAGTGAAGTAAATTATTTATTGGGAAATGGATTAAAAGTAACTTCGTCGACCGGTGTAACTTCGATACGACATATCTACAATCAAGTGAAGATTTTCATTTTAGGTTTCATCATAGGTTTTATAAGCACCATTGTCGAAGTGCTAACTATCAAAATAGGATTTACAATGGCAGCAAGTAATCCGATGCCTATTTGTGGCTCTATTCTGTTATTCATTACTGGATTGTTCAGAATTGTTATTTCAGCTTTTGAAGATGTAAATCTCTTTGATCGCTACATTGAAGTATCGCGTATTAAACATGCATTAGCAGTGTCTGAAATTGAAAAAACGAATGCATAAGTTTCAATAGTGCAACTAAAGAAAGCAGTTGATAGTCCATCGACAACATTAAAGTCAAGTCAATCATTACTCAATACTCTTTCTCATCGGTATTACAAATATCTTCTAAATCGTTCACTTTCTCGTTCGTGTAGTTCAAGGTATTGTAATTGACGATACATTACTCTAATTGACAATCGTGCATAATCTGATAGTACTAGATAGTTAATACATTGTTTTTCAATAATGCGGGTATGATGGGGGTGAGTATCAGTTTGAACAAAGGTTAATAACCAAACCCACATGTCTGGATACTATCAGAGTAAAGGGTCAGCTAATCAATGATATATAGTTAAGCAAGAGAGATAACGAAAGTGTTGCGTATTCGATAATGAAAGGCTAACTCTCGATCATCATGCGTATACAATCAACAATCAGAGATAAATAATAGCAAACTATCAATTCGATTCAAACCATCATAATAATATGATGAATAATTATTATTTTTATCACATAGTTGAAAAATATAATCAAGGATGAATGAAAATAAGAGCCACTCAAAAAGAAATTAATAATACTGTTAGTCGAGGCGGTAAGTCAATATTGAATTTTTATGTTTGCTATAGTCTCTTTCATTTTTCTATTACCATTCATAATATTAGCGAGGTATATAATCATGCTATAACTTCTTGTACATGCTGCTATTTGTTTAAGTTTCTCAAATTCAATAGTTCATTATGGCTAATCGATTGAATTAATTGTTTATCTCGAAAAGAATATCATTGGTAAACTTAAGTATAAACCTGATTCTCTAACACACTAATGGATTTTCGAAGTATATGATAATCGTAAACATAAGTGATTCAAGAGCATCATCAATCAAAAATGCAAATAGTACTTGAAGGTAATATGATGATTAATTGGAATCATCACTTATTATCGATCGAGATTAAACCATTTTCATCGACTACAAATATTTTCGATGTACACAAAAATCATACGCTCTTCGCTTATTGAAGTTTATTCAAATACGATATTCGATAGTGTCTATCTGCTAAGGGATAAGCCATAGTATCAGCAAATAATGGATAATGTACCTAACATGAATAATTCTTTATGACATTTATGTACCATTTTTATTTAATTAAGTTTCTATATGAAATATATCAAAAGTTTAAGTTAATCGTATGCTGGCTGTCTGTATCTGATAATTTACATCTAATAGAGAGCCAAAAAATAAAGTAGATGGACGCTATTTTTTCAAGTAACTATCTAGAAAAAACAAAATTAGAGAAAAAAGTGTGGGATGTGTCTATGAAAGAACAAAACATCCACAAGCAATACAGGAATGGCCGTCGGATGTTACTTAAGCAATTTCCATACTCCATTCTCCTGTGTTACCTATATCCTTTGCAAGGATTGTCTTTTCTGGTTGCAAACTATCTAAAACAATTTATTTATTATTGTAAAACTACTTCATTTTTTGTGAATGATTTCAAGCAGAGAATAATATTTTTACATGTATTATTTTTATTTTTGATATTTGAGAATCAAGTTCACGCTTGAATGTTCCATTTGATATAGTAAATTGACAGAAAATGCATTATTCGCAAAAATCATACGTCTCGTAGTACATCTATCAACTTTAATAATTTCAATATGAATTCATGTTTTGTTCTCAATCAATGTGCATATTTACATTTTTAATAATACTGACCTTTCCTTCACGAAAAACTTTTCATATTTTATATTCTCTTTTACATTGTTGTGTTAAATAGAAAAAACAATCTTTATGCAAATGTGTATCGTAAATTTTTTCTATTTCTTTGGTGCTAAAATAAAGACCATAGTCAAGGCTGTATTGAAGAAACGAGCATAAATAAAATGTAAGTGCTTACGACGTGATTTCTCAATAGTACGATGTAGATGCGGATTGGGTATATGCATGAGTCATCAATTTTTGTGGAACTCACATATATTTTCGAAGAAAATAGTGAGTGTAAGTTTTACTTTCGAGTTTTTGCGGCTCCCCCCGCTCCCCTTCTTCTTACAGACCATTACAGACCATAGCAACGGAAGAGAACATTACAGACAGACATCCCCCCCCCACCCCTCCCCCCCATTACAGACCTTAGCAATTCAGAATAAAAAATGTTAGATTTCCTAGAGCTGTTTTGGAAAATTGATCAAGTTATAATTTTGAAAAATAATGCAGGGGCGGCGGAACATTTTCAAATTAGGTAAGGCTCACTATAAGGCTATTGGTTACTCTATAAAACTTTTACATATTACCTCGACATAGACTAAAATAAGTTCAGGTAATAAATTGTTTTAGATTATTTAATTATTTTGATATTGTGAAAAATGCTGTGCTACTTCTCTCTATTCTTTATCGCAAGAATTTGTGAATCTTTACCACGTATAAAAATTTCGTAGCAAAAACAATCATTTATTTCAAATTAAACTATTAATCCAAAAAAACCTTATCTTTTGCTATTCGACGCTATAAACGTTGGCATTATTTGATATGGATCAATTTCATCAACCTTTTTTTTTTTATAAATATATGTTAATACACAATGATTAAGTCGTGCCTGTGTCATACAATTTTGAAGCATGATTTTCAATCGATTTAATGTGCTAAATGCACGTTCAGCAGTTGCTGTAGTAACAAGAAGAGTTAAATAAAGTTTAATCAATTTATTAAATTCGCTGAACATTTGTTTACCAACATCACACGAATTTAAAATTTCACAAATAGTCAAAATCTTTGTAATTTGTTTTATTTTCATCTGATTCGTGTTAATTACAGATTTTAAAAAATCGTAAATCATGTGTACTTCAGCTTTCAATCTTTGAACATCTATGTCACCATCACAAACTTCCATTATCTCTCGCATAAGATCATATGTATCATCAACTGGATTATTACATACATTAAGAATAAATTTCTCAACATCATATTACAATTTAAAATTGCTTTGAGTAAAACGAACATGCAACATATTAAGAACAAAATCAAGTGCTTCAATATATTGTTGATGATAAAACTCTTCACAAGTAGTAAAATCGGGTAGTCTTGAATTTCGAATCATAACGTTTTGGTGGTCGTGGTCGCCTTTGTCGAGATAGAATAGATTTATCTGTCAAATCTTCTATCGGATTATCCGTATTTGATGATACATTAGAACTCAAAAATTTCATCCTGATTTTCATGTTCAAGATCATTTTCTGAGACATTATCGAGATTTGATAAATTTCATGTTTCAATCAGAGGAGAAATTTTAGTTGCAGAAGATATTTCAGTATTTTCATCTCGTGAACTTTTTGGAAGATTAGTAAAATCCACTAAAGGAATTTCTTCTGTTGAAAGAGATGATGTTTGAGCTTTTGATTTTTCTTGAAAAAAAATCAAGAATTGAACTTGTCGATCGTTTCGATGCCATAAACTGATTATTATCTAAAATATTGATATTATAAAAGAGAAGTGTTCGAACGTAGCTGATTTTATTGCCTTTTGAGCACAGAGTTCTATGATTGGTCTAGCTTGCATACCACTTAGTGTAAACAATATCAATGATATTACTAAGGACTATGACGATATGATACATGGCTTTCATTTCCGTCGTATTTATTGTTTTTTTTATCACAATGTAGAGATAATCACACAAAAAGGTCTACTGTCGGCACTAAAATAAAGTTCGCTTGATCGAACAGAATCGAATTCGACAGTGAACAAATTTCAGAGCCTGAATTCAGGTAAGGCTCAAGCCTAACGAGCCTACAGGCTCTGCCGCCTATGAAATAATGAGCATCATTATTTGCGACTTGATTAATATATATATGATAGTGTGTAAGATCTGCTGTAGATATTATAGATTTGTAAAACACACTTATTTGTCAATCAATTCAACGATAATAATAATAAGAATGATAAATTAAGAAAAACGAAAAATAATGAGCGAATAGCAACAATGAAAATGAAAAATTAGGCGCCCGTAGAAAAAAAATTTTGTTCGAAATGCAGAAATTGGAGAATTTTTCACTGCAGTGATTAATTATCCTGCAAAGCAATTATAGTTTACGAGAGATTTTTCATTATACGTTTTTTGTGTTAATTTAATGAGGCTATATAGAATATGTGAGTTCCACATTTCAGCCCCAAAGGAGCTGCGCTAACAAACTTTTTTTCTCAATACCGTGCTACGTAACCTTTTCTTATCACTATTTCAATCTATTCACAGAATTAATTTACCATTTTCCTGTTGGCTTTTCGCTATGCAGCAAGAACAAACGATGAAGAATTTTGTATTGCATGTCTTGCTTTTATTCCAATCGGTTATACACTGCCCATCAATATTTATTTCTGACCTTAATATTAATAAGTTCAAGTAGCGGTGAATTAGAATCGAATATCATTTGTCAATTCGATAAGAAAAATGAGTCATTGTTTTGGACTGGTGAGTTCGTGTCAGGGAAAGTCGAATTCATCGATTTCGATTATCAAGCATTAAAATTGAAGAGTCTCGATGCAGAACTGATTGGTAAATTTGTTTATACAATAAGAAAGAATGATGGATCCAGGAGTACACACAAAGACATATTTTTCAAACAAAGACTCAATCTAGATTCTGTTAGTAATCAGAACACTTTTCTTTTAACATATGGAAATCATAAATGGCCATTTCGTTTCTTTCTTAATCGGTCTTTACCGCCATCAATCAAACAGAATGACCCAGATGAGCCATACATTCATTATTTCCTTCATATCATACTTGTCAGACCCGAATGGTACAGATGAAACATTAGAAAAATAGTACCTACTGTTGTTAAACACAGATCATTCCTGGTAAATGTAACAGAATTGGAAGTACAAGAGAAGAATCGAAAAGACGTTCATCTTCATGTCATTCTCCAGGATAGACCAGCTGTTGCTGGAAAAATTATTTCATTTGAAGTCGATATATGCAATCCGAAACAAGAACTAATACAACGGGTTTCGATGACTCTTACTCAATATTCGAAGGTAGGCACTAGAAGAACAAAGATTTCCAACCTTTTGAACCAAAATTTGGAAGAACTTAATCAATTTCAAAGCTAATATTTTCGAGAAAACTTCCAATTTCATATATCTCAAACGATTCCACCAACGCTCTCAATAAATTCTTTCTCAAAATATTTGGGAGAATCGCTAATCGTACATTATGAGCTTAAATTCGAAGTTCATCTAAGTGGCTTTTTTACCAACATTAATTTAAGAATACCGCTTATCATCATCACTCTGCCGGATAACACATGATGAATTTCAGCTCTCATCTAAAAAATATTTAATAAGTCGCTTTTCTTCAGACGAAATCAATAATCTTTGAAAATTATCTGAGTGAATTGTTCATTATATTCATTCAGAAAATAAAGTCTCACGTTACCAATTTATTTTCACGGTAATATCTAGTCTGATGTACGAAATTGATTCCAGCAATTGTGTTTATCACTCTGTTTGGGGATGTTTTTTCATGTGCTTCGATTCATTTTGAATCTCCAAACGTAGACTTTAAGCGGGTGTGGACGTGGAATGTCATGTTTAGGACCAATCCTCATATCCACTTACATCTCACATCCTTATATTTGCTCCTTAGTGTGGCTTATATCATATAGATACAATGATTAAGATAACAGAAATTAAAAATGAAGATGTATATGGAAGTAATAGGAGCTTTTTTTCCAGCTTACAAAGCTGCATAAATGAATTAATTGCATAGAAAAGTAATTTATCAAAGTAAGGAGTTTGATGAAAGTCAAATTTGCGAGCGCAACTATCACTTATAAAAAATATTACAACTCTGACTAATTCATTTCATATTGTTTTTAACAACTTAAGGGTGTGCGTGTGGGCTTGCATATTCTCTGTTCGAATACCGACATCCACACCCACACTCACACACTCTGGTGTCCCTGAGAGGAACCACAACATTTATTTAAAATCATACTGTAAAAATACAGTATCTTCGTAGCAATACGCTAGCCGCCCGAACACTTTTTAGGATTTTCATAGTTCATCTGGGTCTGCACAAGGCACATAGTCTTGACTCAAAAGCAATTGAACAGTTGGTGATCTTCTCTCGTCGATAGTGTAATGTTTGATTTTTGTGAAAAATAGAAATTTCCATTCAATATTTTACGAATCATGGATAGAAATATATTGATTTGCCATAGTCACAATATGATCATTATTATAAGAATATGAATAGGTCTAATTTTGAGTTAGAAAAAAGATATCAATGTTTGTGAGTTAATTGCGATAGATCATAGTCTGCTACTATTTTTTTTTAGATATTGTTCGTGTTCTGTAAAACAATTTTTTTTACCAGCTCAATCAACGGTAAGAAAAAAACGAAATATAAAAAATGGAAAAAACAAGCCAATGTAGCAACACTCTAAGAGCATCTATTCGAAATAAAAAAAGACAGTTATTTTCTGCCGATCGGTTGTTTTGGAAAAGAAATAAAATTTTAGGAGAGATTTCACAATTTACATATTGTGTATGAGTATGATTAAGATAAAGAAACCATGACAGTGCCATAATTTAGCCCCAAAGAGACTGTACTAACAAGTTTTTCTCTTCCACTTCAGTAGACAAATTCATACATCTATTCAAATGTTATATGTATATAGAATCGGTTCACGTTATTTTGGGATCAAGCCGAATTGTTCTACTTTTTAAAGCGCTCAAACCAGAACGTATTATATGTTATTCTCCATGGATGAGTCAAGATGAATCTGTTCAGGAACGGCGCGAAGAGGTCAAAGCAGAGGGGGTACCTTTGAAAAATGGGAGAAAATGTGAAGAAGAAACGTTCAGCGGGGTGGGGGGGGGGGTGGAGTTCTTTCGAAAAATGGGGGAAAATGTGAAAAAAAATTAAATTTTGAGGTAAGCGTTGAGCAAAAAAACGAAAATTTTCAAAAGCATGGGGTACCCTTCCCAACCTTCCTCGCTCGCGCCACCCCTGAATCTGTTGATTTAAATAAATCCTAATAGTTCTTTACATTTATATCACATACCCATCTACCTGCACTCACTCGCATTCGCAGTCATGTTCATCCACACGCTATATCAAACAATTAAATTTCATTTTATTTCATCGAGAGAAAAAAAGTACACAATCAGTCATTCAAAATTGCAGTTGACAATCTTGTTTTTTCAATTCATATTTTATATAAGAGGAGATGTTATTGTTTCTTGAGAGATATAAATCTTGCAGTGTTTATGGAAGATAAGAAAAATCGAGTATAAGAAAAAATATGTAGAAAAATAAATAAATATCACGTTGTTGGTTTTTAGTACTTTCGCGAGATGCTGCACACCATTGTGTGTAATCTGATTGTATTGAAGATACAATTCGGTGAGTGTCTGTATGAAAAAGTTCAAATGTAGGAGCCTTCAATTAATTGACATCATATCATTATTTACAATCTAATTTCATGTATGTTCTGATCAATCAGAATGTGAAATTTTGAAGTTTGATGAGACTCAGAATAATTGAATAATATTTTATAGAATATCAATCGAATTTTTTTAACTTCTAAAATATTCAAAATGTCTTCATTATAAATCAGTGCTATCGATATTTAATTAAATTCACTATATATGATATTACTTTTGCCAATATCTCAATAACTCTACTTTATTCAAATCAAATTAAATCATTTTTAAAGTTAAAAAAATCAGATTGATCTTCTATGACATGTTTATCCCTCGTTTTTAATCTAATAAAACTAAAAAATTCCACGATTTGTTTCATCCAACAATACGCGAATTGGTCATAAAAATGAATGATTGTTCAATAGACAAACAAAGAAAATATTAGAACACCAAAAAATCAAGCGACAGCGGATAAATAAAACATTTTCAGATTATATCTTCTCTTTGAATTTTGTATATCGAAATTGTTTTCTTTTAATAAAAGAAATTTGTTTGTATTTTATCTTGTACAGATGTTTGCTTTACTCTTAAGACTAAAGTAAAAGTACATTTAGATATGAGATAATATTCATTAAATGAGTTTGGTTAATATTCTCATGACTGAAAAGAAACGACAACTTTTTATCAAGTTTTTTAATGCGTTGTGCAAAAAATTAATTTCTATGAAAAACGTACAGAATGTCAAATCTTGTTCGATAAAATCGAATATTGTTAAATATAAAAGAAATTCTTTATATTTTCACTCATGTCTTGTAAAATGAAATAAAAACCAGAGTTAACAAAATAGATGGATTATTTTTATAAGATTAAGTGTTGAATTTTACTGAAAAACAAAAATAATGCTCGATTAAATTCTGCTTATATTCAATATTGAATGGAGTTTCAAAATCTAGTAATGACTCGTTGTGGATTAGAGATTTTCGACATCGAAATGTATTTCAGAAGATATTCTTCTTGCAAATAACTTAATTTCAGTATCGAAACTTATAAACTCGACTACTTGTGATAACTCATATTCATAAAGTAGAGAAAATTTCGTTGAATTTGTATTGTTAATATTGAAAAATATACCGAAAATACAAAAACAAAGAATTCGATGATAAATTCAATACAATACGTTTGGAAGTAGAAATCTTTGCAAATATTGTTTCTTGCATTGAATAAATTCCGTAATAAAATAAAAAAATTTTGAAATAGAAAAGTCTTCTTGAAAGTCTATGATTAAAATTTTTTGCTCATGATGTAAATTGTTTTACCTTTAAATGAGAATTTCTGTTGTAATTCATTTGATAAAAAGAAATCTATATGTTGAATTCTTAAAATTAAATAGAAAGAAAATGTAGAATGATTATCAAATATATGAAGATCAACTATTATAGTGTTGAACATCAGTTGAATGAACATCCGCAATTAGAAAATAGAAAGAAATTTCGAAAAATTCTTACAATAGTCAAAAAATGAAAGTAACTAATTTTTTTTTTTAGAACAATACGGCTTGTTCACAGGTAATGCACTCATGTTTTGGCGAATTTCGATCCTAATATCTTCAAAACAACTAATCGTAGAATCTCAGAATTTTGTGCATAGATGGATACTATGAAGTTGTTTAATGCCTAAAAATTGCATCTAAATTGACTGTAGGATTGATTTTTTAAAAGAAAAACACATGCCGATAACGCATTCACAGAAAAGACCCTCTTTTTTTCGGTAATATCAGAAATGGTAAATTTCCCACGAATGTTTACGTCATGAAGTCATATGGTCGAGAGCAAGTTTATAGCGGAGAGTTTGATCTATTTACTGAAAAGAGGTGTTTTTGAAAAATTTCATGTTGCTCTTGAGCTATACATCAAATAATGCAGTAATGCACTCACCCGACTGTATGAAGTTTCATAAAAATACTATTTGTACTACCATGACAAGAACATAAGGTAATCTATTAATGTCAAACTGAAGATTTAGCATCAACATGACTACTAATATTTCCGTCTTAATCAGAAACAAAACAGTGACTGAAATATGATAAAAGACAAACATGTATTTTTTAGCTATTTTCGATAAAAAATGCGCCATTTTGGCTGACAGCTATAATTTCTTCTCGTATTTTTTAAAAATAAACTACATAGATCAACGCAGAATATATGGAAACCTACTTCAAGACTTTAAGTCAATAGGATCAGATATTTTCTCTCTGAGAATTCCAGAGCTCAACTCTAATCATGCTAGTTGACCATTAGCCGGACAAGCAGAATACTGGATTTCCATGATATGAGACAAAATGATAAATTTTATCATTTAGAATAATTCATTGTACGAGATATTGACGTGAGAAAATACCAGTGATCTTCTTTTTGTAGACTTCAAATTAAATAAAGTTTTCTCTTTTAATTTTGACATGAAATTCATTTAATCATATCATAACTCTTCTACAATACAAAGATTAACTAATTATTAAAATTAATTTTAAATTTTACAGTATCACAATATATATATATGTAGTAAGTAGTTAATTGTTATTTTACAAGAATCTACGATTGAAATATGTCAAGTTTGTCAAAAATAATCATTGGATTTTATTAAAGCTGTGAAATATTATCTCAAGATATTTTCAAGTGAACTTGAAAACAGCTTTTTATGAATTTGAATTCAATTTCATTTAGATATTATTTGAACAAGTCAAACATTCTTGAAATTTATTCAAACTGGAGTAAAATGAGACTTTGATATATATGTATCATTTATATTTTCCTACGTTAATCTTCGATTTAACATTTGACTATAAACAATTTCGTATAAGTTTTACTGACAAAGCAAAATATCAACACTAGAGATGTCAGCTCAAAAACGACATTACTTTACTTGTTTTAAGTACTTCGGCTAGGTTCCATGCTCCATTGTCTTCGATTTGGTTGTCTTGAAGTACAAATGCAGTAAGTACCTTTGTCAAAAAGTCAAGATGAATAGGAATCAATAATTAACTGTCGTTCTCTTTCTCTCATTGCTGATAAATCTGAATATTTAATCGACAAAGAAACAAGTGCAAAAAGGACAATAACAACAACAACAAAACTATTGAACGAGAGTCGTTATCAGAATTTTCAGATCATTTATTGCCCTTTTAAATATCTTCAATAAAATCTCTTAACTTTTAACAGATTTTCATATATAAATCACGATCTTTGTGTGTCATCCATATAACATCGTCAATTTTTGTTCCTTCGAACTAATTTTTTTCTAACAAGATTAGTCGTTGAATTCAACATAGAACGGGCATCAAAAATTTTATCTTGAAAGAGTTGATGGAAAAACTTCAACTATAATATTAAACATGTCAAAAACAAAAAAGATCACTTTTTAAGCAGTGCTGAACAAAGTTCGTTATATTTTTTTAAATAATAGAAACTAGAAAACCAAAGTGAGAAGTTTTTGAATACTTTCAAATGTGTTTTTTTTCTCGTCGTAGAGTTTAACGTTAATTTAAATCGAATTTTATTCTAAAATTGGTTGAGTTTTCATAATGTTATTTACAATGATTAAAACATTCAAAATTTCTTCAACTTAACGGAAGAAAATATCGCTTTACATAGAACATATTCTTTCTTCGTAATCGATACAATAATCAATTCATCATCAAAATAAAGAAAACTCAAAGATAAAACGAGTCATATGCAAAGGACGTTCATGATACGAAAGAATCTACCTGAAAGTGAACGTTTCTTCAAACATTAGACAAGTTTGAGAATAGTTGTACTTTTCATTGAACTTAAACAGAGAAGTTATTAAAAGGATTCGTGTTTTTTTTTCTAGCAACTAGTGTCAGTCTCACTACTTTCACTTTTTATTGGTTTGGTCAATAACAAAATAATATCAAACTCGCAGTTTCTTCCTGGAACAAGTAACACAATCATAGACATTTTTCAACATCGACATAATAAAATATTTAAAAATTTCTCGTCAAAAATTTTCCTACGTCATAGTCAGATTCGATTGTTGACAATGAACTGTTTTATGCGATTGTTTGCAGTAGATTAAAGATTTATACTTAGAAAATCAACTGAAAAAATGTCGGTGTGGGTCTCTTATTTTCTTACACCCAGACCCACATCCTGTATGAGAATCTTCGAAACATTCACGTTATTTGATTCAATAAGATGTAGCATAACTATTGTCATAGACATCATCCACTACTTTCTTCTATGACTGAATACCATGTCTTTTCTCTTCTACCTATTATAGATGACCCAAACTAATGATTTTTCTACAGTTTCTTTTTCTTCAGAAATATTTTCGTCTTTAATCTCCTTCAAACAGTTACTCGTTTATTCTCTTCATTTTTCTTCAAACTCTTTTCTACGATTTCACCCTATAACACAAATCAATGGCGACTTTACTTGAGATTTATTTTTTGTATATTCTTACATATATCGATAAATAAAAGAGAGGTCATTCTCGTTAGCATGACTGCTTTAGTAGGTTTTTCGTTCTATCGAAAAATAAGGAAAAAACATCTCAAAAAGAGATGTCATACAAAAAAGAAAAGTATAATCAAACCCTAACAATAACTAGGCTAGGAAGTCAATATGAAATAAAAAGAAAACAATTTGAGAATGGATATGCGACAAGAACCAATCTATCGTATCTATTAGATCTCGAGGAAAATTTTTCACTATCCCAGATTGATATTTCAAATGAAACGTCTGAAGTATTGAGCTCTCCAATTTTAATGTTGAAAGTACGATTCAAAAAATTTGAATCCGAACCCTATTTAGTTCTGAAGAATGGATACTATCAAACTTTTGACTTTATTGCTCTAGTAATGCAACTAATAGAAGGCTAGAAATTGCGAGCACCCACATGAGTAAAATCTTGACTCCACTACTATAGTTCTTGTCTAGTGTGCTTGATTAACCGTGATGTATCAATAAAAGAAGCTATTCATTCTCTAATATATACTGTAATTCTTTTCTAATATATAAAATGAAATCTATTGAAAAGTCAACTAAACCATAGATGATTATTATTCATTGTTCAAGAAGAGAGGGCTTCAACATTCAGCTAAATTATTGAACTTTTCAAATTGAATCAAAATTGTCTATTTCTCTTTTTGTCCTATGTTTCGAAATGCATACGAACTAAATAATAAACATGTTCTCATATGATTGAAACTATTATCCATTTCAAAATAGAAGAAGGATGGTTGTTTTTTGAATAACTCTTTAATGGAAATAGCTATTGGTGTACGGTTTTCATCATTTGATAGATGCGAGCATTTTGCATCTTTCTATAGATAGTTAAAAGAGCCACCTTACGATTCTGATGAGCAATCAATTAAATTCAAAGAAGTATTTAAAGTGCTATAAAAGTTGTAAGCAATTTCAATTGTAATTAGTGTATTAAATTTGCCAGCTCAAGATCTACAATTTTACACAAACCCGAAATTTTTATTAATAAAAATTTCGGGTTTGTGTAAAATTGTAGATCTTGAGCTGGCAAATTTAATACACTAATTACAATTGAAATTGCTTACAACTTTTATAGCACTTTAAATACTTCTTTGAATTTAATTGATTGCTCATCAGAATCGTAAGGTGGCTCTTTTAACTATCTATAGAAAGATGCAAAATGCTCGCCTCTATCCAATGATGAAAACCGTACACCAATAGCTATTTCCATTAAAGAGTTATTCAAAAAACAACCATCCCCAATGAAAATTTTTCGCGATTTTCAATCGGATTTTTGTGGAACAAAATCAAAATTAAAATCGATTGATAATTTTGATTATTGTTGATCATGACTTAACTATTATTTGATATTGTTGCTTATCCAGTGTAAAATTTTCCGATTAATCTCGGATTATTCTGTAGGAAAATCAAGATTATAAGTCGATTAATAATTTCGATTCTGCTGCAAAATAATCCGATCTTAATCAGAAAATTTTAGACTCGATAAGCAACAATATCAAATAATAGTTAAGTCATGATCAACAATAATCAAAATTATAAATCGATTTTAA